>PITA01009785.1:0-75512 GCA_004023965.1 Spilogale gracilis
CCACTGTTCTATCATATTTCCTGGGATTAGGGGTAGGGTAGGATAAAGTGGTTTAAAAAAAATAGGAGGACTGTCTTACAACATGCGGGTTCAGACAGACCTGGGTCCCGCCTATTAGCAGGAAAGACCAAACTAATTACAGCAGGTCTCAGTTTCCTTATCTGTAAAATGGGTGCACCCATTTATACCCCCTTGGGATCACTGGGAAGATTGAATGAGAGGATGCATATCAGGGCTTTAGCTCTGTGTGTGGCACATGGTATGTGCTCAACTAGCAGTGATTGTTCTCCCCATGAGGATGGTATCTGTAACTGTGCTTTGAAAAGTCTCAGGAGATGATGACAGTGATGATTGCTTTCCCAGGGGCTGCCAGGCCGTTCAGTCAGTTAAGTGTCTGCCTTCAGCTCAGGTCATGATTGCAGGATCATAGGATCAAATCCATATCAAGCTCCCTGCTCAGTGGGGAGCCTGCTTCTCTCCCTCTCCCTCTGTGTGTGCTATCTCTCTCTCTCTAGCTCTTACTCTCAAATCAATAAATAAAATCTTTTAAAAAAAGTTTTTTCTCGGGTGCCTGGGTGGCTCAGAGGGTTGAGCTTCTGCTCTCGGCTCAGGTCATGATCTCGGGGTCCTGGGATCGAGTCCCACATCGGGCTCTCTGCTCAGTGGAAAACCTGCTTCCCCTTCTCTCTGCCTGTCTCTCTGCCTATTTGTGATCTCTCTCTGTCAAACAAATAAATAAAATCTTTAAAAAAAAAAGTTTTTCTCTCCCTCTCTAAAAAATTTTTTAAAAAAAATTGTGTTCACACAGCACTTTACAGTTTGCATTTGCTCAGCATACTCCTCCCCCCCCCCCCGCCTTTTTTGAAGGGCATCTCTACCCTCTGGGGCCTCATGGCAATCTTCTCAGGAGAGGTTTTCACTCATCCCTATTTAACTGACGGGAAGCAGGAGTTCAGAGGGGTTAAGTGACTTATCAGTGGAGAAGTAGCTCAGCGGGCCTCAGGTGAGGCTCCTCTGGCCTTTTTGTGCTTTTGCCTTGCCCCTCAAGCTCCCTGGGCCAGCAAGCCCCAATAAAAATCGAGATCCAGACTTCAGAATCTCTGGCCCTCTCCTGTGTCCAGCTCATTTACTTGGTTGGGATTACTTCTCTTTTTCTCCTTGTTCGGCCAGGTGGCCGGGTTATCAACCTCTGGAGATCAGGAGCTGTGGACTGGCCCCTGCTGGAAGCCTTCTGTGTGCCTGGTCAATGAACCCCGTTATCATCCTTCCTTTACAGAGCGCAACACTGGGGCTGAGAGAGGTTAAGTAATTTTCCCAAGATCACACAGCGAAGTAGGAGAGCCAGGATTTGAACCTAAATCTTTCTGGCTCCAAAGCAGAGGTTCTTACCCACATTACTATCTCCGAGAAGCGGCCTGATGGCAGAAGTTCCCGCATGGCCCTAGAAGGTCAGGAGACATCGATATGGGAGAACTGCTTGGCCAATCCCCGTCTGGCATGGGACGGTGGGTGGTCAGGAGGGAGCCGAGAAGCTCAGTGGGGCAGGAGGGGAGGCAGATGTCCTGACCGAGGATCGGGCCTCCTGCTCCAACCCAAAGGGCAGCCGACAGTCCCCTCTGTGTAAGGACAGTCCCGCCCTCACATCCCTGCAGACAGGGCCTTCTCCCCTGCCTGTAGCTCTTTCCTGATTACTCAGCCTTTCTTGGCTCTTCTTTCAATTAACCCAAAGTCTGCCAGTCCCTAGCTCGGGGGCATCTCCTCTGTTATGTCGTCTGTAAAATGGGGATCAGAATGACACAGGCCTTACAGGGACGCGGTGTGGGTTAAATGAGATAATGCACCGGGGGCACTATGTCAGACACATAGTCAGTGCTCAGCTGATGCAGGCGATCATTCCAGTGAGGACGATTTTGGTCACATGTGGACAGGGAGGGGTGTGGGGGGATTAACCCTCTTCTCTCTGCCGCCCCAAATCCTGCTGGTTCTTTAAGAACCCTGAGGCCTGAGCCCTGGCATATCTGACCAGGGAGGATAAAGTAGGTCACTTCCTGCTAGAGCCTCCCTTCCCTCTGGTCCTGACCCAGGGCCCCAGTCATGTTCAGGGCCTGGAACATCCCAGCAAGCCTGTTGACACAGGCCTGGCACAGTCCTTTTTGTTCAGCCTGCAGGAAAAGCAGGGGAAGAGAACCTTACCTAGAGAGGGGCTTCTGCCCCCGCCAAGCGCCTCCTGTTTCCAGTTCCCCTTGGGCTCAAGAGGCAGAAGAGAAGGGGGAGAGGAGTCCTGCCTCTTCTCCCCTCCCAAGCCAACCTCACCAAGATTGCAGTGCTGGGCTTTGATCCACTAAGGGCATTGATTTAGGGGATGCAAATGAGGAGACTGTCTGCTCGAGGAAGAGATTCTTCTGGTCAGCAGATAGGTCTCAGAGAATTCTCAATGAGCCTCTCTGGGGCTGGCTTGGCCAGAGCAGGGAGGAGGCCAGTGCAGCCTGGGAAGGGCAGGGAGGCACTCTGCAGGAGAGTTCCGAGCAGGTAGGGCCGTCACCCTCTGCCCAGGTCCAGAGAGGCAGGGGCGACCTAGTGGCCTAGAGGGAGGGGAAGCACCTGGCTGAGGAGCCTGTTAATCCTACTCCCACTGGGCCCCCTGGCTTCACAGGCCCCGCAAGGTGCAGTGACTGGGGGAGAAGGAAAGTGTGTTTGATCGACAGGCTGCAGGCTGAATCCCTGCTGCTTTAGCTTGGGAGCTGGAGGAAGAGGGAGAGGGAGATGGGGAGACCAAGGACAAGGAGCTCCAGACACGCAGTGCGGGGCGGGGAGACTGCCTGCCACTAGCTGGGGAGGCAACGGGATGGGGTGAGTTGAGACTGAAGCTCCTGCCTGCCGCCTCCAGCTGAAGGAGGCAAGCATGGGCAGAGCAGGCCCCAGACAGCCGGTCCCTGGAGCCACAGGGACATGGGACAGTCAGGCCTGTGTGTCGAGAGGCCAGAGAGGCCAAGAGCATTTATCTGCCCTTCCGAGGGTGTCTGCGCCCTGCCTTTGGACTTGACCGCCGCCCCAGGAATAGAGGAGAGGTGTGGCACTTAAGCCTCAAGCCTTCAAACCCGCCCCACGGCCCCCCAAAATCGCAGTGTTCTGTGAGTCACTCCACACACCCAAACACAAAAATCCCTGGCACCCCAGGGCCCGGCGTATGCGGAAGCCCAGACAGGTTGTCGTGATGTCAGAACTTAAGGAAGGTCTGGATTCCCTACTCCTTCAAAGTCCTCACTTGCCTCTAGTTCCAAAGTTCAGGCCCAGGCATTGGCTCTGCACAGGATCTGGCCGGGGTGTCCCACCACCCCTTCCCCATCCCCGAGGTTCCCCCGTAGCTCTCCTTTGAGCAGGGTGAAGGGGAAGCGGATGTTAATTTGCTCATCTTTCCTAATTTGAAAAGGAGCGTAAACAGCAGAGCTCAGTTGTACTGCTCTGCCGAGGGTGTAGTTTAGGTCCAATTATGTGCTATTAGTGCATTTGCTCTTTGTTCCCATGGCAGATTAATTGCAGATCTAGTATTGTGGCAATTAACACAATTACGGGCTTTCTCTTCCGGCAGGCCAGAATCCACATGCTTTCGGCCAAGGAACTGGGCTGGTGAGATGGAGGGAGGTGCCCACTGGGGAATATGCCCACTGTTATGGGTCGGATGGCGTCCCCCTGCAAAAACCAGATGCTGAAAACCTAACCCCCAGTACCTCGGAATGGGACCTTTCGTATCAGGGCCTTTACAGACATTTGAGTCAAAATGAGGTCACTAATCCAATATGACTAGGAGTCCTCCTGAAAAGGGGAAATTTAGCCACACAGAGGGAAGATAATATGAAGATACAAGGGAGAAGCTGAGGAGAGAGGCCTAGAGCACGTTCTCCTGCAAGGTCCTTGGAAGGAACCAACCCTGCTCACACCTCGACTTTGGATTTCTGGCCTCCAGAATGTGAGATGGTACCTCGGTTGGATAAGTACCTACAGGGTTTCATTGAGGCAGCCGGAGCGAACTCATAGACTCACTTTGTTCCAGGCCGCATCGCCCCAGGAGTGGAGGGACAAGGAGAGGGGACACCAGCACTGCTGCCTGCTCAGAAGTCTCAAGAAGAGATCAGCAGGGATAGTCAGCACCTCCTTCCCACCAGAGACCTGTTCCCAGGACTTGCCAGCCAACAGTGTCACCTCTGTTCTCCTGGCCCCTGGGCTTTCATTCTTCACGGTGCTGCTCCTGGAGCTCCTCCTCCCCTTGGAGCCCATCTCCAACCAGTTACCAGCTTGACCCCTCTTGGATGAGTCACTTCCTTTCCCTTTGGCTTCTCCTTACCTTTTAACGTAAACAGCCTATGTTATTTTCCAGGTTAAGCCAGTAACAATGGTCAGGGGGGTCACATAGCGCTTTGCGCTTAGGAGATGCTTATCAAAGGCCTGTTCTTGTTCCACACTTAAAACAACCCTGTTGGGGTTGGTATTACATCTTATTTTACAGATGGGGAAGCGGAGGCCTGGAGAAGTCAGGTGTAAACCGCAACAAGCAAGACTCGGAACTTGAGTTCTGATTTTATACCTGGTGCTTTTCCTCCACAAGAGTAGTTCTTATGGAATATTCTATGGAATACACAAGAAACTTAAGAGTTCTGTGGTCAAACAGATAAGGCAGAGGCTAAATGAAATGGACGTCTTCATCGCAGGACTTCTCAGAACCTTCACTATATCGAGATTCTCCAAAGGAATGTGCACAGCATACATTTTCCAGTCTTCTTTCACTTTTGTGGGACACCTGCCATTTCAGGCAGGGCTGCGTGACACCACAGCACCCCTCTAGAATGGCAAAACCAGGTCAGAATGGGGAAGAAGAAAGCTCTGATCTCAGGCTCAGTGGGAGGGTCTCCTTCCTCCCCCGGCTCTTCCTCTCTCCCATGGCAGGCAGGCTGATCACCACGGTTGCCATCACCCTGGGGTTTCCAGATGCAGAAGGAACCAGCACCAGAGCCTGAGAGTGGGCAGCTTGTCCCTGACCACCCAGCATTCTTCCCTTTAGGGACCACTACTGGCTCTGGCGGCTGGCTCCCACAAGCTTACCTTCTAGGGGAGCTGGGAGAGAAACAAGCAGATGTTTCCGATAAAGAAAATAGAGCACGCCAGAGGGTAGAAAGCAAAATGGAGGGGGAGGGTCAGTCAAGATCCTCTGGGGGGGATGCCTGGGGGGCTCAGTCTGTGAAGTGTCTGCCTTTGGTTCAAGCCATGATCCCAGAGTCCCAGGATGGAGCCCCATGTTGGGCTCCCCACTCAGCGCCAAGTCTGCTTCTCCCTCTCCCTCTGCTGCTTCCTTCTCCCCACATACCCTCTCTCTCTCTCTCACTCATTCTCAAATAAATAGAGGTGAAATCTTTAAAAAAAAATATTGGGGCGCCTGGGTGGCTCAGTTGGTTAAGTGACTGCCTTTGGCTCAGGTCATGATCCTGGAGACCTGGGATCGAGCCCCGCGTCGGGCTCCCTGCTCAGCAGGAAGCCTGCTTCTCCCTCTCTCACTCCCCCTGCTTGTGTTCCCTCTCTGGCTGTGTTTCTCTTCTCTGTCAAATAAATAAAATCTTTAAAAAAAAAAAAGATCCTCTGAGGGGGTGTTATGGTCTGAATGTTCATGTGCCCCCCCAAATTCACATGTTGAATGTGGTCGTGTTAGGAGGTGGGCCCTGGGGAAGGGATCGAATGGTCACGGGGGTGGAGCCCCCATGTGGGGTCGGTGCCCTTGTAAAGGGGAGCCTACAGAGCCCGCCTGGCCCTCCCATCATGGGAGGACACAGACGGAAGACAGGGCCTGGAAGGTGGCTCTCACCAGAACCCGACCATGTGGGCACCCTCACCTTGGACTTCCAGCCTCCGGAACTGCGAGAAACGAATTTCTGCTGTTTATAAGCCACCCAGTGTGTGGGATTTTGTTATAGCAGCCCGAGGAGTCTAAGACAGGAGATGACATTTCAGCTGACAACTAAAAATTGAGGATTCAGGGGTGTGGGAAGAGCAGTACAGGCGGAGGGGGCTCTGAGGTGGGGCGGCCTCCGTGTCTGAGGGACGGAAGGCTGGGAGTGGGATGACGGCAGGCCGGGGATGGCGTGGAGGTCGGCGGTCCCCGGGAGCCACGCCCTGAGGCCCCTGGCCGCCCTCGACTGGGAGGGGAGATCTGTGTCCTGAGTGCAAAGGGCAGCGACTGCCTTCCAGAATCCAGGGCGGGGATCTGGGCAGGAGGCGTTCCGGTGTTTTCTCAAGTTCCAGAAAAGCTGGTGGCTCGCAGATGCAGCCTTTCAGGGGAGCCTGGAGCTGGGGGCAGAATCGAGTATTCTCAGGTACAGCAAGAGTCAGAAGCTACCCAGCTTCAGAGGCTCCAGATCCCTGACGCACATAGGGGTCGGAGAGAGACGCCAGCCGACGGTGCAAACACAGGCAGACTCAAGACCCCCAGGGCACAAAACCACACACTGCCTTGCTCACTTGTGGATGGGCTGGGGCTCTGCAGGGCCCAGGTGGTTGGGCAGCAGCTTCTGGAACCTTCTTAAGCGGCTCTTCAAGCTTCTACTGCAGTGACCCATTGCTTCCACCCATACTCCATGCTTACTGAAAAGGGGGATGGGGGACACACACTTCCACATGCCTGGAAGGGGGCCGGGAGGAGCTGGGGAGCAGCACTGAGCATCTGAGCAGCAGCCCCATTTTACAGCTGGGAAACTGAGGCTCAGACACATGGAATAGAATCAACCGAGGTTGGGGGACTGATGGTGGTCCCCCACTCTGTCTCTAGGATCCCACCCCCTCCTCATTCCCCCAGCATCCTCTGCTGGCAAATGACCTTGAAGAGCTTAATCTAAGCCTCTCTGCCCTCCACACCCAAGCCTGAGCCTGTCCTCCTGGCTTCTCAGAGTGAGGACAGGGTACTTTTGTCTTTCATTCCCCCAGGGACAAATGCTTGGGGCCCTGGGGAGATCACAGAGCCTGGGAGGGGGTGGCAAGAGCAGGCCCATCCAGCGCCAGCAGGAATGTTCCAGGCCGGGCAGGTCAGGGTGTGCTGCCGGTTCTTCTGCAACCCCCAGGCTCCAGCCTGAACTGCAGGACCTGCGCTGACACATCCCTCCAAATGTCTTCTCCTTCTGAAGCCGCTGCCGGGGCCCCTCCGGCCCTCTTCTCTTGGCCCGGCTACCGGGGAGGAGCCAGGGACCAGCCGGGCACACACAGCTCTCCGGCACTACCTCGCCCGGCCCCAGCGTGAGCCACACAGCGTGGCCACGAGAAGGATGGCCCCGTGGGCAGGTGCAGCAGTTCTGAGGGGCCCTCCTGACCACCTCGGCTACCTGCGGACAAGCCTGGGGTGCCAGCCCTACTTTGCCTCCTCGGTGACCAGGTTTTTCCTTCCCTGTGGGACGCTGCTCTGTTGCAGCCTTTTTCCAGGTCAGTCGGGCCCAGTGGCCTCGGAGACCACGGAGCAAGGGCGCTCCTCTCCCTGCCTCCCAGCTCGCCCATGGCGCGTCCTTGGTCAGCAGTTCCTGACTGGTGCAGGGGTGCAGCTGGGCCAGGTTAACTGTCAGGGAGGTTGGAGAAGTCTGGGGGTCATCCAGATGGCTCAGGGCTCACCCCGTCTGGAGCAAGCCATGTGAGCTGGGAGGACCTGTGAGAGTTACGAAGGAGGGTTCTGGATAGAAACCTTGAGGGGCCAGAGTCCAGGCTGCCCCTGCCAAGGAATGACGTGTCTGCCACCTGGGCAGCTCCGGATGGGGTGTGGGGGTGATTCAGCCAGAGAAAGTCCACAGACCACCTTCTCCCGGGATGCTGGGCCACCGCGCCCAGACAGATTCCCGAGGGACAAGCCTGCAGGAGCAGTGGGCTGACGAGGGTGGGTGGGCCGGGCTGTGGCTGAGGGAGCGTGGAGGCGGCTGTGTCAGGAGCAGCCGATGGAGGCCCGGGAGGCCCGGGAGGCCCGGGAGGCCCGTGAGGCCACCTCGAGCGCTGTGGCCAGGGGAGTGTGCGTGGGAATAGCCGAGGCGGAGCCTGGCCCCACCGGTGACCTGTCCCATTGTCCCCTCAGCCAGGACTTTGCTCCACTCACAGCTGAGCCCCCCAGCATGCCTGGGGCCTCAGGGTACCGCCCTGGCTCCCCAGGATGGTCGGTGTTTTCCTTTCACACAAACACAGGGACACATGAGGATGTGCAGCCCACGGGAAACAAAGAGCTATTTTTACCGTCTCATTGTTTCCACTCTCCTTGTCCTCGCTCCCAGGCCAAGGGCCACCCGAGTGCTCCCTCCTCACAGCAGCCCCCTGGCTCTGGGGCCTGCCCGGCCACCACAGACTCTGCCCTGCCAGGTGCCCCCAGAGCAGCCACCACGCCCCCCTCGGCAGGGGGGAGGCTCGGAGCCAGTCTGCAGAAGGGGCCCAGAGGGCACCAGAGCCAGGCCTGGGAGGCCCATGGCCGCGGTGGGCATCTCAGTCTGCCTCCCGACCCCTGGCTGTTTCAACCCACGGCAGCCTGTTCAGAAGAAACCCCTCGAGCAGCCCAGGCCCTTCTTCAGGGGAGGTTGAAATTGGGGCCATCCCCCCAAGCCCACAGGGTTCGAGCTCCTGGTTCCTGGAGACAAAAAGGAGGAGCCTGGCCTTCAGTCAGTCTTGTGGTTGTGAAATTCTCCCAATACACCCGGTATTGCCTGACGGGGTGTGGGGGGGGAGGGGAAGGGGCATGGGGGGGCAGGCACGCCACGGCGGCTGCTCACACACTAACTCCAGGCAGCAACCCCGAGGTAGTGCCATTACTATTCACTCCCATGTTTCAGGTTGGGAAGCAGCTTGACAATGTTGAGTGATGTGTCCCCATCCAACAGTTTCTAACCAGGGGCACCCGGGTAGCTCAGTCGGTTAAGCAGCTGACTCTCCATCTCAGCTCAGGTCTTAATCTCAGGGTCGTTAGATGGATCCTGACTGGGAGAGAAACCCTGAGGTCTGTGAGGGGGAAGTGAAGCAGTCCCTCAGCCTTCCAGAACCTGCAGAGAGCTGAGAGGATCTCCCGGCTGGACCTTGTCCCCCCAAAAAAGAAAAGCCTATACCTGTCAGAGCCTGAATTGGAACCCAGGTGTGTGCAGCTGAGCCCAGAGCCCAGGAGGGCCTCTGCCTGAGGCCCATAGGGGCTTCATCCCACTCCTTGGGGTCCTATGCAGGAAGGGTACCTTCAGGCCCTGGGGGCTAAGATCTGTGACCTGGGAGGAAGGGAAGGAGGGCAGCCAGGGTGGGGGGCTGGGGACTCAGGGCTCAGCGGTTCCCCTGTCTTCCTCCTCCTGTTTGCTGTGAAGCAGAGCCGGCTGCAGTGGGAAGAAAGCCTCTGGCTGTGATGGTTTTTTTTAACCACTTGATCATGATCAAGGATTTAATTTTATCCCCTTCTCTGGCTGGCTCTGATTCTATTTGGAGTTTCAGCACGAGCTAGAGAACAGGAGGGTCCCTGGAACACAGGACTCCCACCCCCAGGTTTGGCAAGGCCCCTTCCTGTCTGTCCAGATAAGACAAGGTCCATCTGGGGGACCCCCTGAGCCCCACAGGTTCACGTGAAGGCTGACGGACTGCTCCAATGAACGCCCTTCTGCCTCAAAGCTGCTTAGCAGAGGGAGACGTCGGGGGGGGGGGGAGTTCTTCCCTCAGCCTCCATCAAGGGATCATCTCAGCTCTTTCTTACTCATCAAAAAGTGCTGAACAGGGGCGCCTGGGTGACTTAGTCGGTTAATCATCGTACTCTTGATTTCAGCCCAGGTCATCATCTCAGGGTTGTGGGATCGAGCCCCACATTGGGCTCTGTGCTCAGTGGGGAGTCTGCTTGGGATCCTCTCTCTCCTCCCTCTCCCTCTTCCCCTCCCCTGGCTTACCCTCACCTCTCTCTCTCTCCAATAAGTAAATCTTAAAAAAAAAAAAAAAAAGCATTGAACAAGCACCTGATTGGAACTGGGGCCACATTCCTCCCCTCCAGGAGCTGCACACAGGCCCTACTCTGAATGACTTCTAAGTGGGGGGGGGGTGGAAGGCACCATCACATGACTCAATGACTCCCATATGTGCCGACCACCCACTGTGGGCAGGTCTCTGCTAAACTTGTCATTTGCATTATATCATAATTCTCAGCAACAGGCTTATGGGATAGATGCTGTCATTGTTCCCATTTTTCCACTAAGTTGGATAATTTGCCCCAAGTTACACAGCCGCCAGTGGTAGGGCCAGTTCTTGGTCCCACCAGCCGTCCTCCAGAGGTCTCACCATCTCCCCAGCCCCCAACTGCACAGACATAAATATTTATGCTGAGGGATTCAACAGTTTAAGACAGGTCAAGAGAGAATCATGTTTTTCTAGGGCTTTATTGGATTCAAAGCATTTTTTTGTGTAGAATCTGTCAAAGGTACAATGGGTTTTATTATTATTCCCATTTTACAGATGAGAAAATTAAGGCTGAAACCTGCCCAAGAGTACAGAGGTCACAGTAGGGAGGCAGGGCTCCGAGTCTAGCCTGCAGTCCCCTAATTCTGAGCTCTTTCACTGACCTCACATGGGGACAGGTTGTGCTTTGAGGCTGGACTGCCAGACGCTGGCCAGGGGCTGTGAGCAGGAAGAGGCAGGGAGAAGTGGAAGAGGAACCTATTCTAGGAAAAACAGCTCAGCCTGGAGAACTGCCAGGTCCCCATGTGAGGCCGCAGAGTGGATGAAAAGTAAAGAGCAGGAGTTTCGATGGTCGGCTCCAGGCAGCTGCTGGGGCACCATGAGTTGGTGGGAGGCGAGCTTCCCACCCAGGCTGGAAAGGCAGCGGCTTCACCCCAGAGATGAGGGCTGGCCTGAGGACCGTGCATCTGACAAGTATTTAACAACCTATGACAGCTGGACACAACGGGACTTGGAGAATAAGGACAAACCCGATTGGTCCTGGGGTCACAGAAAGGCCACCGGGCAACCTGGTGATGTAGGGTTTACTCGCCCCCAGCCCACACCTTCTCCCCGACCCCCACCATCAAAATAGTGGCCTCAAGCATGGAGTCTGGGGTCAGACGACCTGGGTCCGAGTTCTGACTCTACCACGCTGACCATCAGCAAACCACTAGTAACCCCTGTTTCCTCATCTGTAAAATGGGGATAACACTATACTTGGCTCACACATGACTGATGATGGTATATAAAAAGTGCTACGGGGTGCCTGGGTGGCTCAGTGGGTTAAAGCCTCTGCTTTCGCTCAGATCTCAGGGTCCTGGGCCCGCGTCCAGCTCTCTGCTCGGCGGGAGCCTGCTTCCTCCTCCCTCTCTGCCTGCCTCTCTGCCTACCTGTGATCTGTCTCTCTGTCAAATAAATAAATAAATAAATAAAAATCTTAAAAAAAAAAAAAAAAGTGCGACGCAGGTGCACATGGTGGCACCCGACACATTCCCTGTGTTACTCAGGAGGGGACGAGGCAGTTACCTGCACAAAAGACGCTTGTGAAAACCCTCCTCCCTCAAGGGCCAAGGCCGGAGGCCAAGGAGGTAGAAACTCTCGGAGGTTCTGGGGCTGTGTATGTGGGGCGAGGTTCCCACAGGTGTGCAAACAGGAGACCACGTGTTGCACACTCCGCTCCTCCCCTGGGGACTCAGGCAGGGTGTGGCTCAGCTCCTGTCTCCAGCTCCCCTGGCCTGCTTGCCCGACAGGACTGGCAGGTCCCTCTGGGAAGCCACCTGTGAGGGAGGAGTTCCAGGCTCAATGAGGAAAATGAAGGCAAAGCGCTGGCTGAGTCAACAAGCATTTCACTGCCCTGACCCCTGGGGAGGCCTTTACTACCAGCCGTGGTTAGCCCTAAACCTCACCACCAAATGTCCTAAACACACAGTTATTGCCCAAGAAAAGTGAGTCTTCAGTGGACAGAGTGTTTCCTAAACATGGCCTCAGGTCAGCCTGGGACAATTTCACCTTCTGGGAAAGGGGTGGATGCCACGGGTAACAGGCAAACTGAGAGGGCAGACGGGGCAGGTGGCTAGTGGTGGGGTCTCCTGGGACAGGCTGGCTCCTGCCCCCATGACCAAACCAGGTGCCATGGAGGGATCGGTTTCCCTGCTACAAAGGGTCCCGTTCAGAGGCTGAAGTGGCCCGGATCTCCCAGCTGCTAGGAACCAGCAGGGTCAGGCAACAGCAGCCCTTTTTTCTCAGGCACCCTTCCCCCAGGGCTAGGAAACACCAACAAAAGGCAGGGTGCCCTGCCCTCCTTCTCAGCCCACCCCTGGCCTCCCCCAGACCCAGCCTGGCCCCCAGCTGCTCTCAGGCCCCAGTTCCCAGAGCCACCTGTTGTTGTCGATTCTGGCTGCACGCACCTGTACCTGGGAAGGTGAACCCAGAAGGCTACCTGCATGCGGGCCGAGGAACCCTCAAACACTCAGTGCTGCCCTCAGTGTTTTCCCTGGGCTTGCTGAGGTGTCCCACACTCTTTCCAGGTGGCCTAATTCCCATTAGTTACACAACCCTGAGGGGATGCCTCCCTCCCTCCCAGCTTCAGTTCCAGACTTGCTGCTGGGGGCTGGGCAGTGGCACCAGAGCCGGCCAGCCCCTCCCTCTGCTGGGCAGCTCAGCTTAGAAGAGCAGATTGGCTCTGAGGTTAACTCCCCAAAAGCACAACTCAGAACACAAATAATTTACCTAACGTGAGCCCTTGAGGTATCTCTGTGATGTCTGGCTAACACAACTGCCTTTGGTCTGTTTCCCAAGAACCATAAAGTCCTTCCTGGAAAGGGAAGTTACAGAGAAAAGCAGGCCAACTCAACGTAAGGTGAATGTAAGTTACCTGAAGGTGGTATGGTCTGTCTTTGGAGGTAATGAGTCGCCCATCCTAGAGGGTATTCAAGCAAAGGCTAGATAAGCCTTTCCGAGAGCTATTTCAGAGGTGACACACACATCTGGCCACTGCGTGGGCTGCCAGGCAGCCTCCAACACTAAGAGTAAATGATGTGGATTGTGCCATCCGTCCTCATATTCTATGAACCCCACAGTGCTTAGCACCCAGTGAAATTCTTTGAAAAGGAAATTGAAGCAGTGAGTCCGTGTAAGCAGCAAAAAAACCCAAAAAAACAAAAAACAAAACTAAAAATGGGATGACGTAGGGTGGAAATGAAAGATTCTACAAAATGCTTCCAAAGCAAAAATTCCTAAAGGAGAAATGATTTCAGCTTCTAAACTTGAATACACAGCTGAACACCAATAAATCTCCTATTTATGACAGAAGGACCGGATATTTTGTTTGGACTTGTGTTGCAAGCAGCCCAAGACCACAGCCATCACACAGGAGGCCAGGTGTCTAGGGTGGAAGGGAGCACCTCCCAGCATCTGCTCAGGAGCAGGGAGGGGGCGAGATCACCTCTGAAGACTACTGACTCAGTCCAATCTACGATGATACTTAGAATCTCCAGGTCCAAAATGGGGCTCAGCCTTTGATGGCCCTGTGAGCTGAGCTGGGGAGATCTCGGAATTCTTCCAAAGCCCGAGTTCCACTCCAGGTCGCAATTAAACTAACAAACATGGTGTTTTGGACTCTCCCGGCAGCAGAGCCCATGTGACGTGGGCAAATCAGTTGAGTGCCCCCAACTCTTCAGGGACATAACTCAGCTCATGCACCAAGCTATTAAAAGTCTTTATTGTTACATTTTTTCTCCAACAGATATATTTTTTGTCGAAATACGGAGCCACAGCAACACCTTCACTTCTCCCGTTCAGACAAGACAAATCACAGCCATCGCTGTTACAAGAGGGAGGCCTGTGACCTCGACGAGGGCAGGCTGGGGCAGAGAACACACCCCCGGCCGGGACATGACCCTTTATGGGAGCTACAGGTACTAAGAGAGGGCAAATGGCAACATGGCATTGGCACCTGGTGGCAGATGTCAGAACCTGGAGGGAGGGCGCTGGGAAAAAGCTCCCCTTTGCCCAGGGGCTCAGCGGGAGCTGCAGGATACAGAGCTGTGTTTGTGAGTGCACACATGTACCACCTCCCCCAGAGGAAGATGCTGTCAGGGCCCTGCTGGAGTCCCCACAGTCCTTGTTCTGTGGGGATCAACAGTCTTTGCAGGGTAACCTAACCAGGTCAGCTAACCAGGGCCAGGGGCCTGCATGTGGAGGAGATCAGATGCTGTGACACACCAGTCCTTCTAGTGCAAGGCCCAGACGATGCTCAGAGCACAGCATGACCCGCCCACATGGTCCCAGGGCAGCTCCTGTGATCCGCGACAGCTCCAGCCCTGAGAAGGGGGAGATTTCACTCTGAGAGTCTTCTCCTGGGTCTGGATACCTGGGGCAAAAAGGGGGCCTCAGCCATTTACTCTCTCAGGAGGAGGGGGGAGGCTCCCCTTTCCTGAGGCCTACATCTTTCTCCACCTCCCCTCCCAGGTTCCACTCTGCTGAGAGATATAGGGAGAAGGGAAGGGCAGGCTACCCCCAAGGGAAGGGGGAGGGCAGGTGGGCATACCTGGAGTTCTTCCAGGCCTTCACATCAGCTGCCCAGCACTGTGTTTCTGGGGACCTGGGTTGAGGGCCAGCCTGGTGGGACCTGCTCGGCAAAGGCCCAGCCAGCTGTCTCAGATGGCACTTCATAAATAATGACTCTTTCCATTCCAGGCTGACCTGGAGAGAGACCCTTCTGAAGGCAGTGCAGTGAGGGGCACAGGCCTGGGATCCAAGAACTCCAAGTGCCGGCCAGGGCCTACTGCCCAGCAGCAGGCACCTTGGGAGCCTGGCTGGTGGAGGTCAGGGCTGGGGGTTTAGAGCCAAAGATCTCCCTGGCCTTGTGAGACAAGCTTTGTGAGGTTCTGGGCTCCCAGGCAGAGACCTCTGCTCCACTGTGGGGTCTCGGGGCAGGGAGCAGCTCCTGCCCTTTACAGGAGGAGCCCGAGATGAGGCCTCAGGAAGTAGATCTGGAGGGAAGGGCTGAAAAGACAGCCGCCCAGTGCAGGGCTCCGCTGCTCAGCACCGGCAGGCTGGAGAGGCCCAGCCGCCAGGCCATCGAGCAACTCCATTCTCCCCGTGGGGAGCTGGCTGGTTGCCAACCCATGGAAGTGACGTGCATAAATCCTGAATGATGGTCACCTCTAAGCTCTGGTCTGCGCTGTCGCCATCGTAGGGACGGCACAAACCTCCTTGGGGGCTCTGCTTTCCAGATGTCGACCTGCATGAGGTCTTGAGAGTCCCCTTGTTGGGAAGCCAGGTCCGGTCATTAAAACAAACGCACTTTCCAGGTGTATCCCCACGGGAGAGGGACTGCGCACGCGCAACTCGGAGTGGGGGCAGCCCATGGCAACGGGAGTCATGGATGAGCCAATGAGAAACCAAACACACTTATCAAAAACCAATCAGATGCAAACACAAACAAAACACGGGAAAGCAGCAGCAAGCTTTGTGTAATAAATATTGCAAAGCGCACTTGGTTTCTTTCTTTTCTTTTTCTTTTCAAGTCAAATATAACAACCAATGTCCCGAACCCTGTTTTCAGCATTCAAAAGAGAGAAGCTGTTGCTATCAGCAGAACACCTGCAGCCAATCAAAGAAAAAAACCGTTTCCCACTAGCCGGCCAATCAAAATCCTTTTCCAGTTTAAACAGCCAATCAGGCCTCTTCACATTCCTAAAAAGTGACCTAAATAAAGCACCAGATCTCGGAGAGCTTCCTGGGAAGCCCATATACCGAGGCCCAAAGTTAAAAAAAAAAAAAAAAAAAAAAAAAAAAAAAAAAAAAAAAATCAGAAATAAAAATAAAAGGTTTCTGTTGGTCAAGATTTAAAAATAAAAGGGTTTCTTTCTGCAGCCAATCATGAGTCCGTCCCTTTAAGCCAATTGTAACTGCACCACCCGTGACTCCCTCGATGCCAGCCCTGCTGAGTGACTGTGGGGTGGGGCAGGGTAGGGGTGTAAGGGCAGGGGGAATCAGGAAGTTGATTTATTGCCACTCAGCTGGCTGAGGTCCTCACAGATCTCCTGGCCCTTGCCAGCCTCCAGGGTGTTCCAAGGGGTTCACCTCTATTGCCTCCGGTCCTCCGTCTCCGACCTGGAAAACGCCATCACCACATCCTCGGCACCTGCAGACCAGGGGGGAAAGAACCGTCGGACCGGACAGTGCAAGGCGGCTAAGGCCCCATTACAGCTTTGGTCCGCCCTAGTGAGGTCCTCCCCAGTACCAGTGCTTCTAAGACGCCCACCTCCTCTCCGGGCCTTCCTGACAGCCTGGATATGCAGGCAACCCCACCACTGGGTGGGAGGGTGGCGGTCGGGTGAGGCTCAGAGGCTTGCTCAAGGCTATGCCACCGACAGGCTGCATGACAAGAACCCAGGGCTGCTGGTCCTGGAGCAGGGCTCTGCTCACGGCCCTTGTTCCAAGGTCACCAAAGCCAGGGGTGCTGGGAACCTCCGTCTTTCTTCTCAAGGCTCATATCTTGATCCCTTTGGAGGTTCTTGCTCATGAGGACTTCTGACAGCTATCTCTCTTTGCCCAAACCCATACCTGCTCAAAGGAGCACAGCCAGGCCCATTTCCAGCCTGCAGTGGGCCTGGCTCCTACAGAGATAGAAATGGCCAGAATCTTTATTATTGTTATTTTTAATCACGGATTTGAGATTCTGGTCCAGACGCTCATGAAATCACTTCCTTTGTCTTGTTTTCCATAAGACAGGCTCTGACATGCAGCCAGAAAAGGCAAGAGGGAGGAGGGAAAGAGCTCAAAATACTGACCTGCCGCAGCCTCCCAAAGCTGCTGGCATAGGAAGAGGCTGCAGGAAGAGGTTGCAGGCAAGGTGAGCAGAGCAGCAGGTCCTGCCCGGCTCCTGGGCCCTGGCCCTCACTGGGGCCTATTGCTGTCTCCCCTTTCTCACTCTCTCTGTCTCTCTTTGTCTCTTTCTTTATATAGTATTTGTTTTTAAGAAAAAAAATTGGGGGGGGGGCGCTGGCTGGCTCAATTGGTTAAGCGACTGCCTTCGGCTCAGGTCATGATCCCAGAGTGCCAGGATCGAGCCCCACATTGGGCTCCCTGCTCAGCGGGAAGCCTGCTTCTCCCTCTCTCGCTCCCCCTGCTTGTGTTTCCTCTCTAGCTGTGTTTCTCTCTGTCAAATAGCTAAATAAAGTCTTTTTTAAAAAAAGATTTTTTAAAAAAGAGTTTATTTATTTATTTGTCACAGAGAGAGATCACAAGTAGGCAGAGAGGCAGGCAGAGAGGGTGGAGGAAACAGGCTCCCTGCTGAGCAGAGAGCCCAATGCGGGCCTAGATCCCAGGACCCTGGGATCATGACCTGAGCCGAAGGCAGAGGCTTTAACCCACTGAACCACCCAGGCGCCCAAGAATTTTTTTTTTATTTCTACGTCATCTTTACCCCCAAGGTAAGGGCTCAAACTCACAACCCCGAGATCAAGAGTCACGAGCCACTACCCACTGAGCCAGCCAGGCGCCCCCCCTTCCAACGGAGGGTTCTTGGTCACGGCCTGAACAAGAATCAGCGGTCTATAGCATTTCTGCCACACTTCTCTTCTGTACCATTGGAGGGATTGTCCCCAGGAGGGGAGGATGGGGCGCTAGGGAGGGGGGTATGCGTGGCGCATGACATGTGAAACAGAGGCCGGGGAGGGCTGCCCTGGCCCCAGACAGGGTGTGGGCGGGTTTCCTCCACACCACAGGGGGCCTCCCCCTCCTCCTGCCTAGCTGTCGCACCACACGGAGGGCCGGCGGAGGCACCCAGCAGTGGGTGCTGCAGGAGGAGGGTTCACCCACGAGGACGGAGCATCACAGAGCCGGCCTTCACTCTGGCCACCAGCACACCAAGATGCCGCCAAGGGGACCAGCCCCGCCACTCCTACCCCAATCTGCCTTGTGGGGGTTCTGTCACCAGCATAACTTCCATTCCTGAAAATTCCTCAAATTATCTGACTTCTTGGGATGGGGGGTACTTTGCTTGGGAAGCCCTACAAATCCTTTCCCTGTCTTCCTGGGAACATTCTGTCTTCCCCTCGGTCCTAGGACCATGAAATATCACTGCAGGCAGATTTTCCTAGCAACCACAGAATCCAGGATGACATCATACCCTTCATGGCAGCCGAGCCGGTCACCTACCAGATGCCGGCTCTTCCCGTGTGGGTGCCGGCTGCCCAGCTCGCCAATCAGGAGGGGCTGGTGCGGGCTGGGAAAGGGGAGGGGTCGGCGGCAAGCAGTGGCAACCCACTTACTTCTTTCCTTGCCTGCCCCTTGGGCTCTAGCGCAGGGACCTGAGGCCTCTCTACTGAGCTGCAGGCACAAAAATAGCATTGGCTGCCCTAGGAGGGAATGGTGAGTCTGCAGAGGGAACAGACCCAGGGGCTAGGATTCCCAACAGCTCAGCCTGTCTGGTGTGTGTACCGGGGCTACGCTCTGAGCTGAGGAAGGAAATGACCTCCTCAAGGTCACACAGCGACTCCGATGACTCCTGCTTAGCAAGACATCTGAAGCAGAAGATTTGCCCCTGGTGCCACAGTGCCAGCTGGTCTCCTGTTCCCGGCTGGGGTGGGGAAACCGGCAGCTTTCATTTTTAGAGCCTCCCACTCTGCTGCTGGAGCCGGGTGCGGAAAGGGCCCACAGAGCTGCTGCCCATCCTGGGCCCTGTTCCGTTCCCAAAGGACTTGCTTTTTCCAGCCCTCACCAAGAACGGACAGGCCCTTCCAGAGCGTGGTCTGACCTGTCTTTATCATCTGCTGGCCCACATTCGTCATTCGACCAGGGCCTGACCAGGAGCTGTACAGGCCTCTGGGCAAGGATGCTGCGCTGCTCAGTTAGCTGTTGTAACGGAGCTCTTAGAACTTTAGAGCGAGGCTCTCGGGCTGGTCCCCACGGTCTCTCCTTCTCCTTTAAAGTCCAGTACATGGCAGCTCTCTTGGGTGCTGTCACTGCAGGCCATCACAAGGCTCAGAACAGGAAGGCCCAGCCCACTGCCTCCAGGCTGTCGGCTAGTTCCTGCCCCATTTTACAGATGAGGCTCTGTCCATCCCATTGTTGGCTCTGCGGGCACTGTCTGGCCCCAGGCTCCGAGCTTCCAAACATCCCTTCCCCCATGAAACGGGTGAGCCTGAGAGGGGAGAAGCCGAGCAGACTCCTGTTCAGCACTTTCTGACACACCGAAAGATAAATTTGGCCAAAACCAGACAGAGGCATCACAAGAAAAGAGAACACACACACAGGTCTCTCTTATGAATATAGATAGTCATAATACCTGCGATATGCAAAAATACTCAACAAAGAACTAGCGAACAATACAGCAATATACAAATAGGATTCCATACTCTGAACAAGTGAGATTTATCCCAGAAATGCAAGGGTGTTTAAAACCTGAAAATCAACTAATGTAACACAGACTATGGGTAGGAAAAATGGGGAGAAAAACCATATAACTGTCTGAACAGGCACAGAAAACACACCTGACAAAATGTAACACAACTTCATGGAAATAGGCTCAACATACTAGTAACAGAAGGGAGCTTCCTCCATCTGGTAAAGGGCATTTACTAAAAACCCACAGCTGTTATCATACTTAATGGTGAAAGACTGGAAGCTCTCCCCATTCAAGATTAGGAAGAAGAAAAGGATGTCCACTCCTGTCATTTCTATTCAACACTGTGTTGAAAGTTCAGTTCAGGGCAATTAGGGAAGAAAAAGAAATAAAAGGTATCCAAATTAGAAAGGGGAAGAAGTAAAACCCTATTTGCAGACGACATGGATCTTGTATACAGAAAATCTTAAGGAATCCACCAAAAAACTATTAGAACAAATAAAGTTGCAGGATACCAGATCAATATACAAATGCCATTTGTATTTCTACATTAGCGATGAATAATCTGCAAATGAAATTCAGACAATTTCATTTACAACAGCATCAAAAATAATAAAACACTTAGGAATGAATTTTAAAAATGGGGTATGAAATTTGTACTCGGAAAAGTGCAAAACATCACCGTTCAAAACATTCTAGAAAGAAATTCGACACAACTCCTATCAAAATCCCAGCTGCCTTTTTCACAGAAATTGACAAGATGCTCCTAAAATTTGTAGGGAAATGCAAAGGATCTAGAACAGCCAAAATCCTCTTGAGAAAGACCCACACTTTTGGATTTTACATCTATTACAAAGGTGCGGCATCACACAAGATGTGGTGGGACCGGCGTAAGGAGAGACGTGTGGGACGATGGAACAGAACAAGGAGTTCAGAAATAAATTCTCCCACTTAGGGTCAGTTAAGTTTTGACAAAGGTATCGAGACAATAGGGTGGAAAAGGAGTGAACAGATGGTTCTGGGACAACTGCATATTCACGTGTCAAGGATGAAGTTGGACCCTTATCTTGCACCATATACAGAAATTACCTCAAAATGCACCAACGGCCAACATGTAAGTGCTAAGATCATAAAAACTCTTATAAGAAAACACAGGAGTAAATCTTCATGACCTCGGGTTAAGAAATGATTTCTCAGCTATGACACCCTAAGCAAAAGCAATAAAGGAAAAAGTAAACTGGGCGTTCTCGAACTTAGAAACATTTATGCTTCAAAGGATACTAACAAAAACGTGAAAATGTGGGGGGCGCCTGGCTGGCTCGGTCAGAGGAGCATGTGACTCTTGATCTCAGGGTGGTGAGTTCAAGCCCCACGCTGGGTTTAGAAATTGCTTAAATAAATAAACTTTTTTAAAAATGAGAGAAAAGCCTTAAAATATAAAATTGAAACATAGTACAACGAGAAGACTTACGATTAAAAAACAGTGGACAGGCAACCAACAGACAGGGAGAAAATATTTGCAAGTCACATATCTGGTATGGGACCAGTACCTAGAATATGTAAATAACACAACTCGATGATAATAAAAAGTCAACTCAATTTTTTAAAATGGGCATAAGAACTTGAATAGATATTCTTCCAAAGATGTAAGAATGGTCAACAAGTCCATGAAAAGATGTTCTACATCCTTAGTCACTGTGGAAATGCAAATCAAAGCTACAATGAGACACCACTTCACACCCACTAGGATGGCTGGAATCAAAAAGTGACAATGACAGGAGTTAGGGAGGAGGTGGGGAAGTTGGAACCCTCATACAGTGCTGGTGGAATGCCAAATGGTGCGGCTCCCAAACCCACTCCACCCTCAGCCTTCCCCACTAGAGTGACAGGACCGCCATTCTCTAGTGGCTCAAAAACCCTGGGTGGGGGTAACTTCCTGATTCCCACCCCCCATCGTGTCCTTTGTGTGCACACACACACACCCCCCCCCCGCCGTGCACATGCACGCACTGCATATAGGACATCAGCAAATCTTAGTGGCTCTACTTCTATTATGTATGTATGTATGTATGTATGTATTTTGAGAGAGAGAGAGAGACACACAGAGAGCAGGGAAGGGAAGAGGGAGAGAGAGAGAAAATCTCAAATGGGCTCCACACCTAGCGCAGAGCCTATGCGGGGCTGGGTCTCACAACCCTCAGACCACAACCCCAGCCAAAATCAAGAGTCAGACGCCCAACTGACTGAGCTACCCAGGTGCCCCTCTTATTTTTTTAAAGATTATATTTATTTATTTGACAGAGAGAAACACAGCTAGAGAAGGGAACACAAGTAGGGGGAGAGGGAGAAGCAGGCTTCCCCGCTGAGCAGGCAGCCTGAGGCAGGGCTGGATTCTAGGACTCTGGGATCATGACCTGAGCCGAAGGCAAATGCTTAATGACTAAGCCATCCGGGCACCCCTAAAGTGTTTTTTGTGTTTTTTTTTTTTTTAATTAAAAAAAATTTTTTTTTAGTGATTTTGTTTTTATATTGTTCTGGTAATCTCTGCACCTAACGTGGGGCTCATACTCACAGCCCAGAGAGTAAGAGTCCCACACTCTTCCAACTGAGGGAGCCAGGTGCCTCACGTTGGCTCTACTTTTATTGATTGACTGATTGATTGATTGAGAGAGGGCATGAGTGAGAGCACAGCAGGGGGTGGGCGAGGCGGGAGGGGCAAAGGGAGACAGAGAGAATCTTAAGCAGACTCCGTGCTCAGCGGAGCCCAACACAGGGCTCAATCTCATGACCCCAACATCATGACCTGAGCTAAATCAAGAGTTGGATGCTCAACTACTGGTGACGGAACCACCCCAGTACCCCCAGCTCTACTTCTTTCTTTTTTTAAAAAAGATTTTATTTATTTATTTATTTGACACAGAGAGAGAGAGATCACAAGTAGGCAGAGAGAGAGGAGGAAGCAGGCTCCCTGCTGAGCAGAGCCCCATGTGGGGCTTGATCCCAGGACCCGGGATCATGACCTGAGCTGAAGGCAGAGGCCTTAACCTCTGAGTCACCCAGGCGCCCCCCCAGCTCTACTTTCAAACTAGATCCTGAATATATCACTACCTCCTCTATCACCATCCAGTCCAGGCTACCACTGTCCCTCGCTAGATTCCTGTAGCCCCTTTCCTGGATCTCCCCGCTCTGGCCCCTGATTATCCATTGTCCACACAGAAGTCAGAAAGAAGTTTTAAAAATAAAAGTTAGAGCCTGCCACTCCTTTGCTCAAAACTCTCCAAAGGTTCCTTAATGCAAGATTTTTAATCACACTCAAAGTAAACTTCAAACTCTACGCCCAGCCTGGAAGACCCAACATGCTCTAGCCTTTGGCAGCCTCTTTACCTCCTTTTATACACATCCCTCTCCTCACTCCACTCCAGCCCCATGGGCCTCCTGGGCTCTCTGTCCTTCAAGTACAAGTAACTTGTACCTCAGGACCTTTGCACTTGCTGTTTCCTTTGCCTCAGTGCTCTTCCCAGGTTCATGTCACAGCTCTTACACTTCATGTCAGCGTTTTGGGCAAAATCAGTTCCTCAGGCCCTCCCTGAGCACACCTTCTGAACGAGCGCCTTGTGCCAGTCTCTGAGGGCCTGCTTCAGCATGACTTACAGTCTTATGAATCCTCATTTTATACATGAAGAGCCTGAAGCTCAGATAGTCGAAGCAACTTGGTGAGTCAGTGGCCCAGGGAGGACCCTGACCTAGACCCTGAAGTCCGTGCCTTCATCTCTACCACACATCACCATTCCTGCTCGGGAGAAGGCAGTAACTGACCTGCTCCGGTCACCCGGATCATTGTGGCGGCTCAGGCTTCCCGGCAGAGAGGACCCATCTGTCTGCCCCTATCAGAATGGAACCAAGACCCAGGATTTAAAAAACACCACCAAAACAGCTCTGGGAGAGTTGGAGAAAATTCAACATGGAACCCAAAGCACCATCCCAGGAGGACGACGGAGTCCAGACCCCTGCCTCCTGCCCCCCAACGTCCTGCCCTGGCCTAGGGCTCTGCCAGATGTCTCCCTAGCCCTCTGGTTCAGCTGCTATGGAAACAGGGTCAAGACGCTGGTGAGAACACAGCTCTCCGAACCAGGGCAGGGCACCCGTCCCACGCCCCATGCCAGCTTTGCCCCTTTAACACAGCCCCGTTGAGTGACTGGGCAGAGAAAAATGACAACTATGCAGGAGCTTAGAAAAGAGAAGCGGGCCCCCCCACCGGGGGCGGGGGACAGACAATGGGCTCGCTGGTCTGTTTGCAAGCTCAGGATGAATTCACAGCAGCAGAACCAAAAGCCCAGAACAGGCTCCACACACCAGCACCGGCACCCCCTCAGCCGTGTCCTGGCTTACAGAGGGCACCTGCACCCGGCCCTCAAGAAGCATGCCTCCCTACAGGGGGCACGGGGCGGGGAGCAGGGGCTGGGAGGAGGGGTCTGCATGGTATGGAGAACGCCCCAGGGGCACACGCACTGCCCCCAGCGCCCGGAGAATCTCTCTTGCTAGTTGAGGCTCTAACATAAAGTCTTTCAAAGGCCTTTTCATCAATACATAAGCACCTCAATATGTTCCGTGAATTGCCAGAACAATCTCCTGGCAGCCCTCTGTTTCTAGCCGGCGTGGTGATCACGGATGACGAAGAACAGGAAAGAGGAGCACGGAGGTACCACAGCCCTGCAGCCCTGAGGCCAACGTGGACAGGGTGCACATGGCCCATGACACAAATCGGCTGGAGAAGTCCCAGCAGAGCCCCTCACCCTTTTTCCAGGAAAGGAGAAGCTTGGTTTTGGAAATGCAACGACCCTGGAGTCCAGGCTTCCGGGAAGCCAGCTGAGCACTGCTCCGCCGGATCCCACCTTCCCTCTCCAGGAGGGACCCTGCCCAGAGAGAGGCCGGCACCAGGAGGAAGAAGGAAACAAAGCCTCCTCGGCAGCTACAATGCGCTGACCACGCAGTTCCTGCCCACATTCTACCAAAGTGCCCGGCTGCAGGGGGACAGAGAAACCCCCAGAGCTCTCCCACAAAGGCCACTCAGAACCAGCACTCAAAGGTGGATTGGGGCGGGGGAAGACTGCTCTCAGGGCAGACCCGGCCTCGAAATCAATGCATAGCATGGAAAGCCTGGTCTGGCTCCCACAGGCAGCCAGCCTCCGGGCCCCACGGTCCAGGATACAGCCCTGCACAGATGCCATTGGATGAAAGGGGGACTCCCAAGAACAGCACTGGCCTCTGATGGGGGTGTCCCCATCAACCAACCTGGAGCCACGGGGCGGCCCTGAAGGCAGTGAGGCTCTCTGAAACCCCGACGCCCCCTTGCTGGCCAGAGCTTCTTAGGACTACTCCAGAGTCTGAAGGTCCGGGGATAGGGAGCTCCTGACCTCCGAAGGGGCCTCACATTTTCCTCGCGAGAGTGAACAACTAGGGACTGGAAAACTCAGAAATGGAACCTCGAAACCTCAGAGGCTTCCAATTCCCATGGCTGCTGGAAGCCGGAGACGACAAAGGAAGCTAGCTAAGCTAAGGGCTTCCAAACAGTCCCGGGCATCTGACCTGCCAAGCCGGGGCCATCCTCCACGTGCACAGCTGATGGGCTAGAGAGGACACGTGGCCACATGCTCCAAAGTGTCCCGGGCAGCTCCCACCTCCCAGCTCGGCCCCTTTCTGACTGCGGATTTTCCAAGGCAGTCCTTCCTCCTGAGCCCCAGGAGCTTGCTGTCGATATGAACTAGGATCCGCTACCTAGCTACCCAAAATGGCAGTGGCTCAGCTCCCAGCTCCAGGGAGACGAGCCAGGCAGCAAGGCTTCTGGAAAGACAGGTCCCAGACCCTCCTTCAAGGCGGGAGGTTTCCGTGGGGATGGGGATCCAGCACCACCTTGGGCTGGGCCTCCTCCCAGACAAACCCTCTGGGTGGCACGCGCTGTTTTTAGCAGCCCAGGGGGTTCCATACATCTCTGCGCTGATGCCTAAAGCTCCCAGGGGAGGGCTTTTACCCGGAGACAGCACGGTGCTGGTTGCCATGGGGACAGTGGCCACAGATCCACAAGGTCTCAGCAGCCACACCAGGCCCCAGGCTGGGTGGCGCCTACTGGGCTCCAGGCTGACAACCGTGTCACCACTCAGGCTGCCCGAAGGTGAGCACATGGGACGGGCTCCTAGCGGAGGCGCCGGGCCTCCTGACCAGCCAGTGAGGGCCTCCCTGGGCTGAGGCTCCCTCGGTGGACCCTGGCACCCCAGCACCTGGGCAACGGGCCTGCACACCCACTTCCATTTTCTCATCTGTGAGATGTGACAGGTCCCACCTAGCCTGCCCATGTGACCGGCCGGGGTGACGTCTCCAGCAGAAAGCATCATGAACAGCTTCAGGGGGGGCAGAGGGTCACAACCTGGAGTTCTAGTACAACTGCTCTGTTCTAGCCCCAGGCAAGCTCCCTCAATCCCACCTCAAGCCCCCCACCCTCCCACGCTCCGGCTGAACCCAACACACACACACACTCCCTACCTCTGGGCTTGTTTTCCCAGGTGAGGTACTTGTTTTCCTCAAATTCTTCAGTTCCCCCAAAAATGTAAGCTCTCCTAGACCAGAGAGCTTGGCTGTATGTAGAAGGGACAGCATGGGGGACGAGTGGGTAGGAGGGGTCAGGAATGACCAGGTCTTCATCTAGAGCCCTGGTATAATCTCAAATTCTAGTGGGCATCAGAATCACCCTGGGGGCTTATTTCAAATGCAGATTCCCAGGCTCACCTGGCAGGCATTCTGATTCAGTCGAGCTGGGGTGGGGCCCAGGAGTCTGCATTTTTAAGAAATACCCTCAGTGATTCAGGGGTGGTGTGTGGCCCGAGAGCTCAATGCTCTAGACTGTCCCTTGGTCTCCACCCCCAGCTCTGAGCTGATGTCCCTTATCCACCAGCATTCTGAAAGAGAAGTCTGTCCTCCCGCTTTCCATTTCCTCACTGATCCCAGGCCCTCGGCAATCTGGCTCCCAGCCAGGGCTCCGCAGAAACTGTTTTAGGAAAGTCGCCTCTGACCCTTTCACGACAAGCCCAGGGAGACCCTGACAATGACCCTGCTGCCCCTCCCCTTCTTCCAGAGCTGCATGGTGTCCCCTGCTGCCCTCAGCAAGTGCTCACTGGACTCCATCCTCCCCTCACTCTGCCTGCTCTCCCTGTGCGACCTGCCTGGATTCCCCGCCTCCCCCAGGCCCAAACTCCTGCACCTGCCCCCGTGTTGCCCCTGAGCTCTGACCTGGCTCCTACCCCTGCCAGACACGCCCAGGCACCTCCCACTTGGAGCTCCCCTTCCTGCCCTCTCACTGGGCCCTGAGTCTCGAACCCCACCCCCACCTGGTCACCCTGCCTGCAGCTCCTTGGTCCTCAATATCCCGCCTCTGAAAAATACCTGCATCACATCCCACGTGGGTGGCACCGTGACCTTCCAGCTACCTCCCTGCCTTACCCATTGTCCTTCGACCTCTCCCCAGCGCTCACCCTAAGTGGATGACAATCTGACACAGCCGTGCCTCCCTTTTGGATCCGTGGGGACCCCTTGCAGACCTCAGGATGGACTCTGTCCAGAGCCCATGTGCCTTTGCAGCCACCCACCACCCACCTGGCCACCACCATACCAGTCCCTTAGGGGGACACAAAGCACCCAACTCTCAGGATGGGCAGACTCCAGAGGCTTCCTCCAATTCTGCTCCATCCCCCACACTCCCACACATTCATCAGGGCTCCAGCAAACAGCACCCTTCCTCTGCGGCTTGCTGCGTGGGCTTCCCTTCCCTCAGGATGAGTCCTATTGTGATCTGTGCACTTGTCCGTGCGTCCGTCTACCCCGCTGGACTGGCAGCTGGAGGGCGGGGGCTGTCCCCTGGCGCCACGCCCAGCACACGGACTGATGGGCCAAAGAGAGCGACACTGTCCCATGCACTGGACTGCACGGCCCCTTGACGCCCTGCTCCAAGATAGACGTCTGCCTTTGATGGGGTGTTGGGAGGTCAGTGCAGTGTTGCAGGAGGGCCTGTGGGGTCTCTGAGGCCCCTGCTCTGATTCTATGCACTAGAACCCACTAGGCTGGGTGAGGAAGGGTCAAGGCAGCCCTTCCCAGGCCAGGACCAGAGGCTGCGCGGGACAGCCCGCCCTGCATTTCAGCACGTCCCTGACCCGGTCTTGGGATGCTTTTTTCTTTTTCTGTGACCTGGGCTATCACATTCCCAACCCTTCTGATTGACTTTTCAGTCTGATTCAATGTTTATGTGGTCTTTCACTTTTATTATTACTAGGTTATAGGTAATTCTCATCTAAGGGTTGATTAAAGTTATATAAAAAAAAATCATCTTCCTGTCCCATAGACTGGAATTCTCCTGAGGCCTGACCGCTGTTTTAGCCAGAGCCTGAAGCCTCTGGGAGAAGCCCTGGAGCCCCAGCTGGGGGGAGAGAGGACAGCAGACAGTCCCCGCTCCTACAGGCCTGCCTCCCAGAGGCCTGGTCTGCATAGGAAACTCCAGCTCTGTGCCTGAAGCTGGACCAGGGCTGCATGTGTCACCGGGAACACAGCACGGATCTGGGTCCCAAAGGGATCCCCACAACTACACTGCAGGAAAGGTCACAGGGAGCTCTGCAGCGAGAGGAGGGGCCCAGAAGGAGTCAGAGAGGGCTGCGTGGAGGAAGGGTGAGAGCAGAAGCTGGAGGGCGTGGGAGACGGCTCCAGGAAGAAGGCTGGCTGTGGAATGGGGCTCACAGTGCCAGCACCCCGCCAGGGGCGCTGACCGGGCCACAAAGGGGGAAATGAGCACAGGAGGGCACCCCCTTGGTTACCCGTGAAGCCCTCCCCAGTGGTGGTGGGCCCTCCCCCGGCGCTGCTGGCTTCCCGCGGGTGTGCCTGGGACCACAACTATTCTAACAAGGTTCCCAGTGTAACCCTGAGACCAAATGACCTATTTTAGGCTCTCTGGCAGCACACCCGGAGCAGCAGCTTTGGCTTCCAGGGGGAAAGCCAGAAGAGCCCGAGGACAGCCCAGCTGGCTGCAGGCTGGGGCCTTCCCTGGAAAGTCTCTTGGAGAAAGAGTGTGATCAGACAGAGGCTGGAACAGGCCTGAGCCGCTCGTGTGCCAGCACGGTGGCTCCCGGGCCGAGGAGTGGGGGTGGCGGCAGACCACGGGAGGTCCTGGGAGGCCCTGGGGCAGGGAAGGAATAGAAGCTTCCTTCACAAAGAGGCCACGTCTAGGCCAGTGCCCCTGGAACACCTGGATAAGAGCCTATAGTACAAGGACGAGAGTTCTGTGGGCACCTTGTCACGGGGAGGCTTTGCAGAGTGCCAGTGGGGGCTGGGGACTGGCCCTCGATGGGCGCCCCATCCCCGAGAGAGCGCTCAGAGAACCAGCACATTCAAAAGCACCTTGGATGAAGGGCCCGGGATTAAAAGGCAGCAAAAACATCAAATGATTTTTGCACCTTCATACATTAATTGCCTAAATCACCCTGGTTCCTCAGATAAAACTCAGTCCTGTTTAGAATGCACATGACCTAGAATTCACCTTAAAATAAATGATGAAGAGGAAGAGTTCCGTACAAGGATGGATGCTGGGTGCTGGCCACCCCGGGTGCCTGCCCTGACGGCTTGGCTGCCCAGCACGGGACCGTCCCTCTCCAGGCCTGTCCCCTCCTCTCCCAGGCGGGGCGCAGCAGCACCTGCTCACAGGACTGTCACGGGACTCACCGGGGTCACCCCTGTGTGCTACCTACAAGGAAGCCGGCACGCGGGAGGAGCTCAATCAGGGTTCACTGTTACTGTAATTAATAGCAAAAACGAGAAAGAAATATCCAAAGGGAAAAGGACTGGTCAATGAATTATGGCACAGCCAGGTGGCTGCATGTTAGGTGATCGCTAAAATGTTTTCTTGAAAAAAAATTTTTTTTTTAAAGATTTTATTTATTTCACAGAAAGAAACATAGCCAGAGAGGGAACACAAGCAGGGGGAGTGAGAGCGGAGCAGGGAGCCCGATGTGGGGCTCGATCCTGGGTCTCCGGGATCATGACCTGAGCCGAAGGCAGTCGCTTAACCAACTGAGCCACCCAGGCGCCCCGAAAATTGTTTTAAAATACTATAAAATTATCAGGGCGCCTGGTGGCTTTGTCTGCTGAAGCATCTGCCTTTGGCTCAGGTCATGATCCCGGGGTCCTGGGTTCAACCCTGTCATCAGGCTTCCTGTTCAGTGGGGAGCCTGCTTCTCCCTCTGCCTGCTGCTCCCCCTGCTTGTGCTCTCTCAAATAAATAAACAAAATCTTAAAAAAAATACTGTAAAGTTAGTCATAAGAAAACATGGATGTTAAAGGGGTATTAAATGTTTATACTATATGGCCCCAAATTTATGATGTAAATACAAGCCCGTTTTTTCAAGATTTTATTTATTTACTGTCAGAGAGGAAGGACGCTAGCACGCAGAAGCACAAGCAGGGGGAGCTGCTGAGCAAAGAGCCCGAGGTAGGACTCGATCCCAGGATGCTGGGATCAGACCCCAACTGGGGGCAGGCGCTTAAGTGACTAAGCCACCCAAGCATCTGATACAAGCCTGTTTTTAAAAAGGCTGATGAGAACTTGAGCAGGAGGTAGAGGTTCCCCGCTTTCTACAATGACTGTGCATTATTTCACGACCAGGAGAAAAGATCAATATGTGTTATAGAGAAATTAACACCAGCAATAAGAAAGGGATGAATTCAGTGTTTTGTTGAGCCTGCTTTTTGGAAGCTGCAGCTCTGGAACCCCATGCTCCCAGGGGGCTTTCTCAGCAACGCGACCGTCCCAGAGAGGTACCTGATCTCCTCTGGCTCAGAGTCAGTCCTGCCTGGCTGTCGAGTATGCTGGGCCAACCTGAGGGAGCAGGAGACAGTGCTCAGAGAATTGGGCACTTGCCTTTCTGGGGGACCCACAGCCTGGTCCATTCATTTGTCCAAGCATGCTCTGGGTCTCGTGGGAGCCCAGACCTGGAAATACAAAGGGAGAAGCCACTGTCCCAGGCTGAAGGGGCTCAGAATTGCTCAGGAGATGGACAGTGTGGGGAGAAGCACAGCTGGTGCTGGTAGCCACAGGAGGGCCTGGCCCAGCCTGTGAGAGGCAGGGGAAGTCTGGGGGTCAGGGCTGAGCTCTCAGCAGCCCGGAGGCAAATGCAGAGACACAAAGACCAGCCCGAAACAGGAGCTGAGAGCCCTTCGCTATGGCTGTTTACGGTGCATGAGGTCACCCTGTCCTGGGATCTCGCTGATCATGCTAGAGGGCTGGATTTCAACCCCAAGGCAGTAGGGAGCTACTGAAAGATTTTTAAGTCAGGGAAAGAGCTGCCAAGGGAGGGGTAGCAAGTGCACTGGAGGGGCAAGGTGAGAAGTCAAGATGCTAAAACTGTGTGCAGGGATCAAGACACAGATGAATACGGGCTCGAAAGAAAATGAGGATTCAAGCCAAGGTGGAGAAGACTGAGCAGATCTGAGGAGCAGAAGGCGGAAGAATCACAAGGACTTGGTCACTTACTAGACACCTGGGTCTTCAAAGAAGAGTCCCCGCATACCGGGGTTTTGGTGAGACGTCCGACACGGAGAACATGGGCGTCCTCCCCGTGGGGGGAAGGCATGAAGCTGGATCTGAGTGTGTGTCGTCTGTGGTGAGATGGTCGGGAGGGAGTTGTGCCTAAAGTTCTGGGGGGTCAGGAGGGGGTCTGGGCTCAGGGTGTATATCTGGAGGACATGGACGAGAGCCTGGACACCCCCAGGGGGAGGTGGACAGAAGGGAGGGCAGAATATGGAAAGCATCAGGGTGCCTTAGGAAAAGGAGCGCTCACAGAGAGTAAGCAGAGGGGTACAAGATGAGCCGGGGGAGATGGAGAGACATAGAGAGAGGTGCATCCCCGAGGACAAGGAAGGGAAGGAGGGCTTCCCGAAGAGGTTATCACAGGAGGTCTCAGACAGAAAGCCTCCAAGGCTCAGCACTGGTCAGGGAGCCCCTGTGGCGCGAGCCCACACAGCACGGTCTGTGACCCGGCCAGACCCAGCAGATGCTGTACACACGTTCGTTGTTCACGAGGGAAGACCAGGAGGCCTGGGCGTGGGGTGAGGGATGCCCACCCCGTTCTCCTCCCTGGCGCTAGGGAGGGCCAGCAGTGCTCCAGGTACCAGACCCCTCCAGTCCCAGAGAGGAAGCGTGTGGGAGTCTAAAGATGGCAGACCAATGCCAAGCTCTGTTCCGTTGGTGGGTGGCCGCAGGCCCCCACCGAGGGGAGCTCCGGAGTCCGGTGCTAGGCATCTGCTGAGACACAGTGCCACCTCGTGGCAGAGATGCTCACACTGGATTTCTGCCAACTCCCTGACTGCTCCTGGGCCTTTATGAGGGGGGCCTGGGAATTCTGGGACCCCATACCCTAGAAGCAGTGATCTGAGACTTCTACCACTTGGGAAGCACCTAGGTCCCTGTCAGCGACATCCCTGTGGCCACAGCTAAGGTCGGCCAGGCCAACAGGTAAGTTGGGCAGGCTAGAATGTCAGCCAAGACCCACGTGGCCCCACAGCAGGGGCAGAGATGCAGGGTCCTGAGACAGTCCCGACTGCCGTTTGGCTATGCATCAGTCTGTAGTGTCCTAAGGCACATAAAAATAATGCCAGGCTCAGGAAGCTCTTCCAGGCTCAGCGGCCCCTTTGTCTCCTACTCAGTCCACAGGTGTCCTCGGGACTCGATAGCAGCGTGTCTCCCTGTGCGGTTCAGCTCTGGGGTGACCGTGGGGACCCCGAGTGGCAGGCAGGGGGACCCAACAGCAAGAACCCCCCAGCCACCAAGGTGGGTCCTGGTGCAGCTCCAGAAGCCTGGGGAGACGTATCTGAGGCCTGCCTGGCTGTCCGCAGACACCCTACAACTAGGAAGGCCCAGACCCTGCGGTGACACCCACACGCCTGTGGCTCACTCCGGACTGCTCGGCAGTTCCAGGTCAGGCGACCTTATCATGACCTTAACTCCACACGGTTCATTTTTATTCTCAACTGCTGGTTTAGCTGGGTGAGATAGAGAGTTCTCTTAATGCTTTTTAAAACTTCCCCTTATTACAGAAGCAATGCACGTGAAATGCTAAAAAATAAGTTTTCTAAAAATGTGTGACTTGGAAAGCTAAAGTCCCTTCTGTAGTTCTACTCTCCATTAAAATTTCCTATTAACAGCCTGGTGTGTGCTCTTGCAGCTTGTTTCCCTACACACATACATGAGTGAGTGTGTATGTGTTGGAGGGGTGTTTTCTACAGCGACACACGGTTCTAGAGCTCATGGTTTTTCCCTTTAAGGCATCTTTCTGGAGGCACCCTTATCACCCAGCCCCAATTCTGGTTAATTCAATGACTTAAAACTGGGGTGGGAGAAAAGGCAATGTCCTAGGCACCCAGGAACTTGAGGTTTCACGAGCCTGGGGTGTGCTGGAAACCCAGATCAGCCTCAGAGAAGAAAGGATCTCTCCCAGAAACAAAACTCCAGGAGGGGCAGACTCCACCCCCGGCCATCAGCACAGAATATGCTGCGGCACGAGTGTGACCCAGGCAGGCTGTGCTTGGCGAGTGGCTGTCCCGGGAGCTGCCGGGGCCACGGGGACACCCTGTACGTTTCTGCTGAGTTGGGTGCCCAGGCCAGGTGACAGCCGGCGTCAGAGCTGGGAAGCGGGGCCCTGCGCCAGAGCCGAGGCCTGTGATCTCCAGGAGAGCAAGGACAGCTTCAAGGCAAGCGGCCTTGTGTGCTACACCTGCTCTCCTCCCGGGCCCCACGGATCAGCCACATGCCCCTCGGAGCTCCGCCGCTGGGAGCCAGCTCACATCCGACGCCCCACAGGCCGCACTATTTCATGGCCAATGATGCCGGTGAGGCGAAAATAAATAAATAAAAGGAAAGGACCAGATGGAAGTGCCGGTGAGGAAATTGTGGGCTCCAGGGTCACCTCCCGCTGCTCCACGACAAGCCCTATTCTGGAGCTGGCCAGCAAGGGTGCACATCCTGAGCCCTCCAGTGATGGGCTGTAAGACCGGGGAGATCCCCTACTGCTTCTGAACCCATTTCCTTGCATGTGAAGTGCAAGTAACACCACCGGCACCTTTCTATGATTAAATGAAATGATGTGTCTGGTACTCAGCACATACCTGCTAGACAATAAATACCCAAGCGTCACCTGATACTATTGCCATGATCGGGGGAGGGCCCCGGAACAGAAACGGCCCTCCCAGGCAGACGGAGACCTCGGGCACGCAGAGCCCTTGGGGCCTCTTGCCTGGGTACAGCCAGGAACACACAAGCCCAGGATAGGTCCGAGCCCATGAGGGCGGTTTCATGCTCTCCCTGCACCGGGTGCTGGGTGGGCAGGGGTCAAGCCAAAGACTGAGGAAATGCAAAAACCCAGAGCCTCTGCAGTCATAGGGGCTCCCAGATGCCTCAATTTCTTGGCTCCTCCGGGCCTAAAAAGAGGGGATCCCACCATTATCAGGCTCCCACCTCGGGAAAGAGACGGGCCCAGGGCCTGGGGCTCAGCTCTGAGGATGGGAGGCCGCTCCCAGCGCCTCCTGAGGCCCCGGGAGCTGAGTTTTCCCCAGGAACCACAACCTGGCACCTGGGGGGGGGGTGGAGGGGGAGAAGGCGTGGCGGCTAGGCGCCTGGGCAGGACTTACCCTGGTCGATGGAGTGCTGGGGGAGCTGGCTGAGCTGGCTATTGACGACCCCCGCGTAGGTACGCAGGAACTCCTCCTCGCTGGCCGTCAGCTGCCAGGGCGAGACGGCCACGGGTGAGGGGTGGCCCGCACGGGCTCCTGGAATGTACCTCCTCTTCTCATCCCTGGGCCCCTGTTCCTGAGTCCTGACCCTTCAGTTCCCCTCCCCCCACCCGGAAGCCTGGTGCATGGTCCCCCAGGCCTTCTGCCCTCCCAGGGCCCTTGCTCCCGGGGAGATGGGAGGAGTGTCAGATCAGGGCCCATAGGCGCTCACACTCCCCTGGTCCCAGCTCTGTACAGGGATGGGAAGGCCACCCCAGAAGTACCCCCGGGACTGGACGGGATTGGCCACAGAGCCGAACCATGAGCCCAGCATCCCTGCTCCCAGAGCAACACGGTCACAAGAGGAGGCTGCTGCTCTCTGTCCCGCCCACATCAGGCACCCTCCCAGGGAGAGGTTGGTCAGCACCCCAAAGACACTCACATTTGATCCCATCTTCCTCAGCATGAGCAGCACTCGGACCTTCTGCTGTATGTATACCTCCTCCGGACTCTTCCCGGGAGCCCCCTCGCGGTTCATCCCCTGGCCAGCCCTGGGGACTCCTGCAGAGTGGGGAGAGGTGCTGAAGCGGGGGTCAGAACGAAACTCACCAGATACAGACCAGGTGCTTGGCAGGAGTCATCGGCAGCCCACGGGGCTTCAGGGTCTCGCTTGTGGGCCCAGAGCAGGTGGCGAGCTGCACTCCCTCCCTCACCCCTGCTGGCCCCAGACAGCGAGACGGAGCGGCTCGATCCTGGAGCAGGCGCTGGCGGCCAGCACCCTCTTCGAGAAGCTGCCGGGCCCGGGGACGCTGGACTGACCCAGGACTTCTGGCCAGCTCGACCTTCCAGCCACCCCCTCAGCAAGAACCCTGCGATGAGCCCCAGGAGATGTGCTGCAGAAAGCCCAAAGTGTCCCAGGTTTTCAAAGCATGGAACATCCACCAGGAGCAGAAGTGACAAGACCAGGGGCAGCCGGCCGGCACTTCTGGCTGGAGAAACTGTGTGATCAGGACCCGGCCCCGAAAACGAGGGCAGCGCGCTCCGCAGAAGCCCCTGACAAATTCAAGAGGCCAGCGTCTGGGCTGGGCTCCAAGGAGTCCCTCAGTGAGGACAGCCTAGCCGGGGCTAATGGGCACGGACACCCACCCGAGCTCACTGCCCCCCCTCACACGCCCCCTCCCTGTCCGAAGGCAGCGCCTGCACGCAGCAGCTGTGGCCAGGGACCGCAGGGCCCTGACCTGCAGAAAAGTCCCAGGAGAGAAGTCCCAGGGTTTCCCCCTCCAGGAGGAGCCGGCAGAGAGGAAGGCGGGCGTGGAGAGGTTTGGGTTACACACTTGTAACCCCTGGATAAGTCAGAAATAACGCAGCAGCTGGTGGGGGTGGAGCCTCGGCAGCCCGGGTGCCAAGGAGCCGCTCGTTGAGGACCGAGGAGACCTGGCTTGTGAGCCAGGGACGCTCCTCACGCCGTCCATCCCTTGGAGGCCAGCAAGCCCCGGCCCAGCAGGCTCTCCCAGGCTGGCCTCCTCTCTGCGCAGGGGGCAGACTCAGAAATGTGCCAGAGCCCCCGGGGTCCCCGTCAGCTCTCAGGGCTCTGGCCCTAGAAGTCCCCATGGTGGGCTAGATAGCCGGCAAGCTGGGGCTTATGTGGAGCTGTGTTCTTGATGTGGCATGTCTCCTCTGGGCCTTCTGTGCCGCACATCCTTTCCCCGCCAGACGCCCTATCATACTATCTTCTCACCTGCCACAGCCTCTGGGCTCAGAAGAAAAGCCTAATGAACACTGACAACCAGGAAAGAGGGTAAGCCACCCCCAGAGGGGTGCTGGCAGGAGGCTGCCCTGCCATCCCCAGTGGGGCAGACGACCCAAACTCCCTAACACGGCTGAGTGGGAAAGCCCAGTCGTGGGACATCACTTCTCACATGGACCCCTCCTCACCTCTTCCCCTCCACTCCCTACATGAGGACCCAGAGGGCCTGCACGAGCAGCTCTGCCTCCTCACACGCCTCCCTGACATGCCCTGCCCTCCTGACCCCAGTCTATTTCTAGAACATACCAAGAAGCTCTTTCCCCCAGCAGCCTTTGTACTGGGTGTCCCGAGCCTGGGGTTGGCTTCTCTTCATCGTTCAACGTACTTAAAGGTGCCTTCCTGGGGGACTTCTGACAGCATGGCCGAAGCAGGTTGTGTCCCCCTACCACCACACCCTCTGGGTCACATAGCGCAGGCCCATCCCATCATCCCCTCATCCTGAGGGGGACTTGCTTATCGTCTCTCCCTGCCCGACTAGAGGGGATGGGCAGCCCCTCCTCCACAGCCCAGTACTGCGCCTGGGAGGCACTTAACAGACAGCACCTGGCTGGCTGAGCGGAAAATCAGGATGGCCTGTGTCGTCTAAGCTTCTCCCTCTCTACAACATCCACACTGACTTAAGGCCAAATGTCACCGTATCGAAACTGACCAGAGTACCTGACCCAGTCCCTAGAACCAAACTGAGCCTTGGGCCCTGGGGTGCCCTGGGCTGTCCTGTTCTCTGGGGGACTTCTCAAACACTTCACGAAGCCTTCACACTGGGAGTCAGGGCTCAGGGAGTAAAAATCTTCCACCCCAACCTGCGTCCAAGGGCCACTGGTCAGCTTGCTCGCTCCTTCTGAAAGGCAGCATCGGGGACCGGTGACCTGCCACTAGGTGTCACCACACACAAGAGAACCAGAATTCCAGCAAGCTTCCCCACCTTCCCCACCCCAACTCGCCAGCAGGCCAGTCTGGTTCAAGCCCTTATTCTGGTCCTAGGTCACAAACCACACCCCAGTCCGAGATCCCAGAGCAAGACCTAGTCATCGTTCAGGGGCCGGGCCCTACGCAGCCAAGGATGTGTATCTGGTTTGGCTGCACATCCCAGCACCTAGGGGGCTGGCTTCCCCGTGGTTGGGGACCCCTTCCTCACTGACCAGCGAAGCTTCCTCCTACAGAGATGTGGGCTCAGAACCAGGAGAGAAGTGTGTGAGCCTGACCACTGAGTGTGTGTCAATCATTTTACGTGGTCTATGTTGACAGGATTTTGCTCTGTTCAACGCTCCTGGCATCCTGTACAGACGAGTGTCATTCCATTGTCTTCCACGTGAACCTCACTGTCCGGGGGACATCCCACTCGAACTGATTTCTGGGTGTGTGTGTGTGGGGGGGTGTTACGCCACCCAGCCATGGGCCTAGCGTGTCACGGGGCCTGAGTGGGTCTTTGGGGCCAGGTTACTCCCACTTCAGCTTCTGAGGCAGACTCGTCATTTCTAAAAATTCTGGTTTTCTAATATTCTTCGAGCTCTACTTTGAGCTGCTTCCGCCCTGCTGCCTGACGAGGAGAAACACCCAGGGCTGAATCTGGGGCAGAACGTAGGAGACACGAGTACATGGGCCTGCCCTTCGCGCTTCAATCCCAAGAGAGGAGGGCGTCATGACTGGTGTGCATGCTTCCGTCCTAAACAGAATCGGCATCAGGAGTGTCAATGTGAAGAAAATTAATACCTGAAGAGAGTAAACCATAATCAACCCAAACAACACACACGCTGCAGTCGCTGATATGCTACAAGTCTCGTAAAGCGTGTCTGGATTTGGTACCTATCCCAGCAAACATGCTCTTCAGTTTTCATCACCATGGTGACAAGTCCCAGATCAACTTCATTTGGAAGTCCATCGTCTCCCCTGTAGGGATGAAGAGCTGGGAGCCAGTGAGGTGTGTCTGAATTACATTAAGACCACACTGCAAGTAATTTGGACACAGCAGTTGTGCAGTCCCGAGCCACGAGAGGCAAAGGTAACCGTGCCTCTCAGTTATGGGCTCCCAGATGCTCCGGAAACGTGCCATCATCTAAAATGGTGGCACATCCTTTCCATGTCCTGAGACAATGTCTTGGTGTTAACTGCCCTGGTAAGAGACAGACCTGCTCCCTCTCCTAGCTACCACTGTGGGAGCTAACTAGGGAAAAGTGGAGATGAGCCAGAAAATGCAAAACAGAGAGAAACAGGAAACCACCAACTACCCAAATGAATGGTGAGGGCAGAGGCCCATGGATACTGCTGTAGATGGCCACGTGTTATGCAAAAAGTGGGGATGAGTCCAGAAACTCACATCTGAGTGGGACAAATGCAATTAAGGGAAACCAAGGTGCATATATTCAGTGTAGACACATAGGCACATTCCCCACCACACCCCCTACGCTCCTGTTGGTTCTGAGCCCACACCTCTGTGGGAGGAAGGCTGACTGGGATGGGGATGCCACCCCCTGGGAGGGAGCCATACAAAGTGACAAAGCAGCCCATAGCCTAAGAGGCCACACTGCATTCCGTGGAAGACACGGAGGCCACACGTGATAGCGTGCTGCCGCCCTGCCCTGCAGGGACCTAGCCTCTCCCAGCACGCGCTCTCTAGCTTGGAAGCAGTAACTGTCATTTACAAGAGCTGTGGCACAGGAGGAACCCCAGAGCAGGACTGCCGAGTGTCCCATGCCACAGTCAGGCCCGTTCTGACAAAGAGCTTTGAAAGCTGGTCTCCGTTGGACAGGCTTGAGTGGCCCTGAATACAAACATAGTTATTGGGGCACGTTCTTATTTATAAACTTGAAGCTCATGCTGTTTGAATGCCCACGTTTATAAAACTGGAATATACATTCATACTTGGGTGGTCTTACACCTGCTGGAAAACAGTGAGTCACTCAGGCTGGGGTCAGACAGCAGGAGGGTCTTGGACACACACACAATCCACCTCTGCCCCATGGGTCCCAGCACCTGTCTTCTGTTCTACCCATTTTTCAAAAAGTTGCAATATATTTTAAATGCTCACATTAACAAAGGTACATTTACATATGTGCAATGCAAAATAACGTCCTATAACTGATTCACACAACTGAATCAAAATATTAATTCAGAGACTGCACACATCTTAGCCTAAAAGAAATGAGCCTTGCCACGGCATTGATAGTGAGAGCCCACGCGGCAGGAGAAACGAGCAGGAAGTGAGAGGAGCTCCCTTTGCACGGGAGCCCTGCAGCCCAGACCCAAGACCCACTCCCCAGCACTGCCCCGTGGCCTGCTAGCATAAGTCCTTCCACCGGGGTCCTTACCTGCTTCTGGAAATTAACGTCAGGCAAACAGCTGCTCAACTGTGATGGGCGGGCTGTGGCCGGGGAGAAATAGGAAGGTGGGGCCCTGTGGAAACACAGAACACGGGTCATGGGAGGAGCCAGGAGGACCCGCGGTGCTGTCGGAGTCCAAGCTGGAGCTCACGCCCCACGCTGATGGACGCATGACACTGGCAGGAAGCTCCTGGCAGAGGGCTCCGCGGCGGTCCGGAAATACCTGTGTGTCTGGCCCGCTCCGGGAACCTGCACCAACACCTCCAGGATCAGGTGGTGACTGCAGCACTGCTTGCCTGTCATTTCTGGCTGAAGCAGGTCACCACACACCCTCCTGCCTTGGGTTAGTCACCGAATCCCATGGAGTGAGTCACTCCCGGCAGCTGACGGACAAGTGCCGCACCTGCATGAGAAGGCGTCCCACCCACGGCGCAAACCCGAGCCGGGCACAGGGAGCACCGTGTCCCACCTGCTCTGGGCTCAGACGTGCTTTTCTGTGTGTGCCTGGTGAACATCTGCAGCTGGACGTGTAAACACACACTAACCACTGCCCACCCCCCGCCCCGTCCACATAAAACACAGCTGCGGGTCAGTGACAACCTACCGGCCTGCCCACAAGACGGCGCCTCCCGGCCCCTAACACTTAGCCTCTCGCAGGGATCAAAGAACACTGTCTTCTCTTTTGCCCCTGCCACACGACCTCATTGTTGAGGTCCCCTGCGGGAGCACAGGATGGGACACCTCCTCTGCTGGGCGCACTGACCTTGGAGCCCCTGGTTACAGGCGGGCTCCCAACTCAGCCCTGCCGTGAGGACAGAGGTCCGAGGATGACACTTTGAGAAACCTGTTCTGCAGGAGGTGTGGGACAGAGGACAGCTGGGAAACCTCTTCTTTCACTGTCTTTCTGGGAAAGAAAGATGCTCACTCATGGGGCAGAAAACGTGTCTCCTGAGAAAAGTGAGATTCCAAAGCTTGCCCTACAGGTAGATGCTGCTCGAACCCTCTGGGTCTCTGGTCTGCATATCTCTTCAAGCAGCAATGGCTCTCTGCCACGCCCTCCACCCTCAGACGACCCCCCGTGGGAACGAATACTCCCTCCACCCTCTGACTGCAGGAACAGCCACCCCTACAGGAACAGGCATCTTTAGCGATTAATTGCTCCTTTATTCCTCCAGATAGCAAAGCACCAAAATACCAAGGCTCCCCGGGGAAACTTCCAACCGAGCCTCCACATTCCTCCACAAGAGATGAGAAGAGGCAGGCTTCCCCACTTCTGAGGGCTTTAATTTCTTCAACTACCACAACAGCCCATTAGCCCCCTACTGTCTACAGGACTCAGGTCCATCCAAGACGCAGGGAGGACCTTTGGATCAGCGACTTCAAGGGGAAGGCAGTGCTGTTCCTGATGGGGCTGCCCAGGGATCTGGGACCGGCTGTTCTACTTGTCATTTTACGATCAGGTCGATGTCCCCATTTTACAGAGGAGAAAACTGAGGCTCAAAGTCCTGGGGGCCCCTGAGCCAGCGGAAGGCAGTAAGCATGCTCCAGGAGCTGGGCTGTCTTCGGCTCTGCTGTGTTGCCCATCAGCTGTGCACCCTGGGTTGGTCACTGCCTTTGGGCCCTTCATTATGCCCTCGGTAAAAAGGAAATCAGGACCTCTGCCATGCCTTCCCTCACAGGATACAATGAGATCAGGGTGGGCTTCATGAGCAGAGGCCTAGAAGGCCCCATCCTAGGATTAGAGCTCTACTATCACAGTCTTGAAGTGCTTAATCATTTTTGAACAAGGGGCCCTGTGCGGGGCCCTGCAAATTATAAAGCTGGTCCCGAATGAGAAAAAGAACGTTAAGGGGCCCCTCAAACCGCCACGGGCCCTGGAGCCTGAAGCAGATGTGACACAGAACTAGAGAAGGGTTTTCTAAAACCTTCCTCGGGGTACACAGCCCTGTGTCAGGCTCATGGAGCAGGAGACAACAATATGGGGCTGTGACACCGAGCCTGTCTTCCAGGAAGTGCCCAGTGACTGAGGAAATCACACTACACAAAGCAAATGAAAACAACACAGAGTTTGTGAGGACAAGCCAAAGAGATAGGTCGGGCTAAGACATGAGATAGGTCGGGCTAAGACATGAACACCGCCAGGATCCAGAGGCTCAGACCAGGCGGTGCCTCGCCCCTCCCCCAGAGCAGCTCAGTAGCAGGGCGGGGAGTGGGGGAAGGGACTTGGGCCCAGTACAGTAAGTGACAGAATAAGGAACAGGCAAAGCTCTGTGAGAACACAGAGGAGGAGCTCCAGAGAGAGGAAACTGGAGCGAGGTCTTGAAGGATGAATAGGAGTTTGCTGGTGGAGAGGAAGAAGGGCACTGGAGGCACAGGGACGTTTTCTGAATGATTATTGAGTGTCTATTACACTCCAGGCCCTGTGCTAGGCATCAAAGATACACAGCTGGGCAAAACAGTCATGGTCTGCCTGGGATGAGGGGCTCCCGGCGAGTCACCCCAGGTATGCACACCCACAGACATGGGGATCAAGATGACCCAAAGGGTAAGGGCAAGGTGCCCAGAGGACACGCAGCTGGGAGCCTGACCCAACTCTGAGGGAAGGCACCCCAAGGAAAAGACTAGGCTTTGGAAAACCTGGAGGAGGAAGGAGGTATCAGGCGAGAGGTGTTAAGGCGAGCTGGTACTGGAACCCAGGGGTCTCTGAGAGGGGTGAGGAGAGGCGCCAAAGCAGGGGGTGCCTCATGTGACCTCACATGAGGTCTGAACTTCACGAGACCACTGTGAAGACCCTGGAGCAGAGCTGGAGGGGAAGCCCTCGCCGGACTAGGAGGGAGTCGGGGGCCTGGGTGGGGGGGAACAGGGAAGGGACAGCGAGGTAGGAGGTTGGGGGCACACTGGCAGGGAGGAACTGCAGGACGGGAGCTGGGCAGGAGTGTGGACTGGGCCAGCAGCTGCGGGCAGGAGCGTGGGAGGCCTGCTGGTAAGGGCCCAGAGGACAGGCTGAAGAGCTAGGACTGGACTCCGCAGGCCACAGAGAAGCCCCCGGGGGCTGGCAAGTAGGGCCGAACCGTCCTTCAGATAAAGTTGTTCCTACAGTGGACCGTGGTGAAATGTTCCAGAGACAGAGTCAAAACGTGGTGAGCAGCCAGCTCTGGGAGAGGCTGCCCTGGACGGAGCAATCTGCGTGAAGGGGAAGCTCTGGCATCCTGGCGACCCCATTGGCAGCCCGGCGGCCCCGGGGGAGTCACCAATCAACACATGTATTCAGCACCTACTACCTGCTGGGATATATTAGCACAAAAACAGTCAAAAATCCCAGCATACTCTGGTGAGAGGGGAGAGCAGACGAAACAAAATAAGAATCAAACAACAGGAGATAATTAGAGTGTGGATGGGAGCAGGTGACTGACAGGTGCTAGGATAAAAACCGAGCTGGGTGACGGGACCAGGAATGTGGGGTGGCTAGGTGGGCCTTCCTGAGCAAAGACTAGAACGGGGTGAGGGAGTGAGCTGTGCGAGCCCACAGCAGAGCTGGACGGGGAGGCCCCAGGGTGGGGTGGGCTGGGAGAAGAGCAAGAAAGGCCACAGGAAGGGACTGCGCATGGGGCCAAGGGCCACAGGGCAGTGAGGCCTTTGTAAGAAGGGGCACCAAGCAGAGGTGTGGCCTGGTCTGAATGGGGTGTTGGCAGACTGCCCTGACTCAGACACAGAGAGGCGGCAGGGGCTGAGAGCACAAGCAGGGGGAGGCCGTGGTGAGAATCCAGGCAAAAGGAGTAGACAGGACATCAGGAGGGCCAGTGGGCGTGGCACACAGGGCCATGGCATGGGGACTCCCGGGTCTGGGTGCTAAGCAACTGAAGGCAGCACTCCCATCAACCAAGATGGGAGAGATGCAGGTGGAACAGTTTTGGAAAAGGACCAGGGGTTGAATTTCAGACAGCTTAGAGCCTTCCCATCAATAAGCCTCAATTTCCTTATCTGTAGAATGGGGATGATAATGACACCTGCCTATCAGGGTTGTGAAAATGAGATAAGAGAGAGAGAGAATACCCTAGGCATAGCTACTACCTGGCAAACAGCAAAGGCTCAATAAACACTAGTTACTCCAATGATAAGATCACAAGGTTATAATAGACAATGTAAGTGATATTTTTGTTATAGGACGGGGTGGTGGTGGGAATAAGAGTAAATAGTAAATTCAAAGGCTTAAAACACCCAGCTTCCTTTCCTCCCTCTTCCCTCCCAGTTCACCCATCGGTCCCCAATTGGCTCAAAGGTCTGAGAAGGGGTGAAGAGCTATGGGGTTGGGGGGGGCAGGACCGCACCTCCACGTTTCACCCACCACCCTGAACCCCTGGGGGTGCTTTAAAGCAGTTTCCCAACCTTGGCACAATGGGGATTTTGGAACATCGTAGGATATTTAGCCGCAGCCCGGGCCCTATCCGCTAGATGCCAGCAGCAGGTCCGGCTTGGTTGGGACAACCAGAAACATCTCCCGACATCACCGTATGTCCCCTGGGGGGCAAAATCACCCCGGTTGAGAACTCCTCGAAAGAAGTAGTTGACACGCATTCTGACCTTTGGCCAAGTGCTGCGCTCACCCTTTCACGTACGCCAATCATTCAGGCTTCAGAACAAACAGCCTTATAAGGGTCAACAAATGAGGACATGGAGATGCAGAGATGGCCCGGTGATCATTCAGCCAGTCCGTCCTACTCTGCACCCAGGCAGGATTCGAACCCAGACCGTCCAAGTTCGGAACCACAATGTGACACTGCCGTCCAGGGTACGTGTAAATGGGCAGAAAGTGCCTGCGTCAAGGAGAGGGAGGCGGCATCGAGCCCGGGCAGCAGCTCAGACCCTCAGCGACATCAAAACTGGGGCACTGGAGAGAACTTCCACAAGCTCCGCTCTCAGTAATTAAGCTGCAACCTCCTGGCCTCTGGGGCCTCGTGAGCCACTGCCTTAATTAATAAATTCCACACTGCAGCCTCCTTCGTCCAGAGACAGGCTCAGCATTCTCGAACCACCGGCGCGAGCTAAACAGGAGTAATGGCATTCTGGCCAGTCGGGGAGTCTGCAGGACGCAGTGTCATTGTTCTGGAGATGAGCGTGGGATAAGGAGTTCCTCCTAAGGCCGCCCACCCAAGCGCAAACCTGATCCGAAGCTCCTTCCTGCTCCGTGAAGGCAGGCTGTGCGGCAGAACGGCAGTGATAATTACTGCTGCTGCTGGAGCCTTCTCCAAGGGCCAGGCACACGGTCAGTCACGTTCACCACACCGTCTTGTTTAATTTTAGCCCTTGCAACAGGCCTGCAAGGTAAGAATTATTCCCATCCGATAGATAAGACAACTGAGACTCAGGGGCTGGTAAGTGGCCTGCCCAAGGCCACGGAATGAAGAAGTGACAGAGCCTGGATCTGAATGCATGAGTTCCCTCCATCCTATCAAGCCCCTCCTGGCTCAGGAGTCGAGAGAAGCCTCAGCTGTTTTAACTGAAATTAAAATGAAAATCCACTTTACAGGAAAAAAAGAAAAAAAAAAAGGGCCAGAGCCCCAAACTCCTGCCAGTCAGAAAGGACAATAACGAAGCCTAACACAGCTCAACACAGTGAATGGTCCTTGATGGGATCCGGGGAGAGAGGGGGTAGGGAGCCATAAAGGCCATTATTGGGCAGTTAGGGAAGCTTTACCAGGGAGTACTGATTCGATAATGGTATTGTATCAATGTTGTATGTGTTGAATGGGATTTTATCCTGGCTGCTCTGGAAGCAGCCAGGTCCTTAAGCGGTAGGGGCTGTGTGAAACATCTCAGGGCTTGCAGCTTACTCTCAAATGGTTCAGGGAGAAAACAAAAACAAAAAACGTCTGTGCATAAGTGTGTGTGTGAGTGTGCAGAGAGTGCGTGAGCAACGATGGCAGGAGGTTAGCCCTGGTGACACGAGGTAAAGGGCACAGTTTGCTGCTGTTTCAACTTTTCTGCAGATTTGAAATCAAAATGAAAAGTCAGAACATTGAAAAGCCAGGGGAAAATGCTCAAGCACGGCAGCAGGGGGACCTGCCCTTGCTCTCTGGGGAGCCCCCCTCCACTCCCCCCAGCCCTGATGTGCCATAAGCTGTGCACAGCCCACCCGGAAAGCCCCACTTGCAGGGGGAACAGCTCTGGGGCCAGAACACGGATGAGCCCTGCTCCTCTCTGGCTGCAGGGCTGTGTGTGCAGGAGTGAGCCCAAACTCTTGGGGTCCAAAGTCACCCTCCAAACCCTCCCACCTCAGAGCTGCAACCTGCCCTTCGCGGCGACTCGGCCGTCGCCTGCTGTTCCAGGGCTGAACCGCTCTGATGGAGGCCCCTGGGTGAAGGTTCCCACAGCATGAAGATCAAACCCCTGGGGCCAGATTCCAAACCACCCACCAGCCAGCGGAGCATGGTCACCCTGCCTGGCTGTCCTGACAACTGAGGGGAAGGCAGCCTCCCAGAGGGCACGGTTAGGCTGGGAAGCGGTGCCTAGAAGCATCGGGAGGGCCTCCGGGATGAGGCACCCCCGAGAGCAAGGCCCACAGGCATGCAGCGTCCAAGGGTGCCTTGCACATTGCAGAAACCAAAGGGCTCCGGGGGGTGCCTGTGGGGCGCAGCCAGTTAAGCAGCTGACTCTTGATTTCAGCTCAGGTAATGATCTCAAGGTCCAGGGATGGAGCCCCATGTTGGGCTTCACGCTCAGCAGGCTGCTAAAGATTCTCTCTCCCTCTCCTGCTGCTCCTCCCGTACTCTCTCCCCAAAATAAATCAATCTTGCAACAACAACAAAGACAAAGGGCTGCAAGACAGGCACAGACCTGCCCAGAGAGGGCTCCCCTGCACACAAGTGAGAAGGCGAGAAGAAAGGACCACCCCGTACACACCCTGCCTTGGGCAGGGGCAGGTGGTCGGACCCCAGCTCAATCGGGGGGCGTCTGGCAATGTCCGAAGCATTTCTGGTTGTCCTACGAGGATGCTAGTGGGAGGGGGCCAGGGATGTTGCTGAATGCCCTGGGACGTCTGCGGCAGCCCCGGCCCCCACACCCTCTCAGGGGCCACCTGGGTCACCAGCTGCACGGGGCTCCTTCACACCCCGGGCCATAGCAGCTGCAGACCTCTTAGCCTAGAATGCCCTTTCCTTCTTACTGCTCTCTGCTCTGTGTCACCTTCCCTGGGAGCTTCCCTGAGCCCTGGGTTCACACCTGCCCAAATTTCCTGTCTCAAGGCACCGCCTGACATGCCCCCACCCGGGGTGTCCGCGTCTCCTCCCACCTCCAAGCTGGAAGCTGTGTGCGGGCAGGCCCCGGCAGCCCACTCTCAGAGACACTGAATGGAACCCACACATCTCATTAAATACAATTCCTCCCTAACTCATAGAAGGAGCTGATATACTAGAGGGGGGGCCGGGGAGGGGACGGTGCCGCCAGTCACATCTGGGGCTCTGTTATGTGAGTGAGCAGAATCGGGGAGCCTGTTAGAGTCACTTGGGAACCACCAAGGAACCCCCAGCCTCCATGGCATCACCCCAGGGAAGCTGAGACCTCAAGGAATGCAAGGGGCCTGTCCGTATAGACTAAATAATGTTGATGGGGCTCCATGGATACAAGGCATCTGTTTCGAACTTTTGGCTTAAAAATTTTTTTTCTATGATTTGTGTCCTGACTGATAAAAATAAGTTACTGAGATATTGCTGTCTCTTCAAGTCTTGATGTGGGTGAACTCCCCCCTTTCTATAGCTAAGAAACAGCACCTGGCAGGCCTGCCCTGACAGCCTAACAACAATGCAAACAGGAAGAGGACGCAGCCCTGGAGGAAGTCTCCCCAGCTGCTCGGGGACACTCCTTATCCCAGGCTAAGTGACACGGCTGTGGTTCTGATCGAAGGACACGCAGGCGGTGGTGCTCTCCCCACACAATAGGGGAATGAGGACACAAGGAAAGAGGCATCTTTTGACCTAATTTTAAAAGATTCTTTTTTCTTCCCGGAGAACAGCTGGAGCCCTGAAACCTGGCCAAGCCGGAGCTGGAGACCTGAAGTCAGGAACCAGCGCGCCTACAAAACCCAGCCCCGGATCTTCCTCTGATTCAGTCTGATTCGTGACCCTTGGCCTCTGGCAGGTTCCAGGACCGGTAATGCAGACGCAGAGCCCTTGTCTATTTATAGGTGAATGGAGGCGCTGGAAGCTTCGGCTCTCAAATGCGTACAAGCGCACACTGCCCCTAGCCCTGGGCAGGAGGTCTCCCAGGCTGGGCGACCCTCACCGCGGGCTGAGCACCTGGCGGCATCCGACGCCACGCTGCGCAAGCTGGTGACAGAAGGACCTTCTTCTCTTCTGTGACCCACCTGAGACGGCCCTGGCTTGCTGACGCCCCTGCTCCCCTCCACCAAGGGAAAACTCACTTCGCATTGCTGGTCAGTCTTCTGAGGGAGAGAGCTGAGGTCCACCTCGGGCCTGGTGGCAAGGGACCTGGCCAGGAGGTTTCACAGACCCTGCGTCACCTCCAGAGAAGGAGGCCACAGGGGCAATCTCAACGCACTGTCCACAGCTATGTCAGTCCCTGCGGGGCCACCATTTAACATTTTTTAATTGAACTGGGAAATTTAAAAGATTTTTTAAAAAAGATTTTATTTATTTATTTGACAGAGAGAGAGAAATCACAAATAGGCAGAGAGGCAGGCAGAAAATGACAGGGAAGCAGACTCCCCGCTGAGCAGAGAGCCCGACATGGGCCTCGATCCCAGGACCCTGAGATCATGATCTGAGCCGAAGGCAGAGGCTTTAACCCTCTGAGCCACCCAGGCGCCCCTAAAAGATTTTTTTTTTTTAAAGAGGAAGGAGAAAGACCGCCAGTGCTATTTCTTTATCAGCTGCTGCATGGCGTCCCTTCATCCAGAAACCTAGGATACATTAATGCCACCCCTGTAATAGCAGGGACAAGTCTCATTCTCAGATGCAGGCCCAAGCATGGCCCGGCCAGGCCCTCCCCTGCCCTCCCATCCCCTCCCTGCGCTGGCCTTTCCCCACCCTTGTCCCTTTGCCTCAGCTCTCCCTCCATCTCTTACCTCCATTAAAGTCTCTTATAATTGGGCTCAAATAAATAAGGTTCCTGAATGGGTTCACTGCATCCCCTCAGAATCCCAGGGCCAGGAAGGCCTCCAACTTCCTGTAGCGAGAATTAGGTCATTAAATCAATGGGACTGCCAGCCAGGCGAGGGCTCGGTCCCCTGCTTGGGTCCCCAGAGGCAGCAGGCCGGCCACCTCCCGGCCTCCAGAGCTGACAGATCCTTACCGCCCAGCTCTGGGGATGACTATCTTCAGCATCCGGCTGGGAGGCTCGAAGCATGGCCTCCTGGGTGAAAATCCTTCCTACAGACTCTTAGGAAAATAAGTTTTAGGGGGTGCCTGGGTGGCTCAGTCAGTGAAGCATCTGCCTTCAGCTCGGGTCATGATCCCAGGGTCCTGAGATCTAACCCTGCATGGGGGGGCCTGCTTCTCCCTCCCAGCTCCCTCTGTGTGCTTTACGCTCTCTCTCTCTCAAATAAATAAATTTAAAAATCTTAAAAAAAATACAAGAAGCTTTAGGATCACTGCCTCCTCTTTCCTGTAAGCTTCCAACATATAGGTATGTGTTAATTTGCATAAAACAATAGGTGTGTTTGTCTACCTCTAAACCATACGCATGCCATTGCTACAATCTGCAAGGATCCATTTTACCCAAGGTCGCAGAAGCCACACTGTTTGTTTGGGTAACTGCCTCTGTTCTGTGACACAGGCGGTGACCTCCCCCCTCCTTTCCCTCCAGCTACCTCTAACAAAAAATAATCTGAGAAGGAGGAAACCTCCCCCTAAGAGGCTATGAAGACTCAGTTTCCTCCCTCTCTAAATGTCTGGCAAGCTGATAATCAAAAACAAAAATGTTTTAAACAAAGACAACTCCCGAATCCACATGTGTTTAATCCATGAGCCTCAGGTGTGGGGTTGGGGGAGGTGGTATGATGATGAGCACTCCCCAGGGGCCACAAAACTCCAGCCTGAGGGCACACGTGGTGGAGGCTGGAGAGGTGAGGGATGGCCGGGCTCCCAGGGGGTGGGGAAACGCAGCACCTAACACAGAAGGAATCCGGCCACGGTCCCCCAGAGGCTTTGTACCAGGCCACCACAGAGATGCTTAGAACAGTGGGCCGAAATGGACTGGAGGCTGCTGGCGCCCATGCGAGGCCTGAGAAGGAAACTGTCCCCATTCCCAGTGGGTGTAGGCACCGACACTCAGACCAGGCACACCCAGATAATCCAGTCCAGCAGCCAGATCCCCATTATCCATTTGTAATGACATCCTTCATTCCCAAAGCCACGAAACCATTAGTCACCAAGCCACCGATGGGGAGCAGAAGCTCCCAGCAAAACGGGCTTGTTACCACACCCCTGGCAAAAAAGCTCCTGGTTTTAACAGGCCAGCTACCCCCCCAAGACTGTCACATTTCATAAACTGAGATGCAGGAGTCTTCTATAAGCCCGTGTGCACCTAATGCAAGCGGAGCCTGGCCTCTTGCAAAAACTCGGCTGAGAAGAAAAAGCTTCTATCAAGGTTTGCGGAGAGAGAGGTTAATGACACCACATACTACTCTGATGGGTACTCCCGCGGACTGCGGCTTTCAGTGTCCAAGAACTAAACTTCCTCGCCAATTTACTTGGAGCACATAATGCCATGTGAGAACAAAACAAGAATACCAGCACCGACGCGCATCGGCTCTTACCTGCTTCTCGAAAAGCCACGTAAGTCTGCCGGAAAGATACTAGGTCATAAAGATTGGAAAATCACCCAAAGAAGAGGTTCCTAAGAGAAAGGGAAATAGACCTCTGAGCATGCTGGAAGGGAAGGGGAAAGAAGCCAGAAATCCAGGACGGTAACCCAGGAGCGCCAGGCAAGGCCAAAGGAACAAGACCAAAATAGATTCCAGATGGAACAAAGTTGGTTTTTTTTTTTTTTCTCCTCACTTTTTTATTGCGACAAATGTCAAAGCCATAGGAAAGCTCAAAGATGGGTACAGGGAACATCCCAATACCTGCCCCGAGAGACACCTCTCGCTAACATTTTGCCACGTTTGTCTCATGTCGCTCCATGTTGTGGGCATACGGGGGTGTGCACCTGCTTTTCCTCCTGAGCCTTTTGAGAGCAAGCTGTGGACATCACAATCCTTTGCTAAATGTCTCATCACTGTCCCCTAAGGCCATCGTCCATATAACCGGGACACTCTTTGCACCCCCAGGAATTTCAGATTGACCCAGCCGCATTCTGTGATGTACACCCCTGTCTCAGTTTCCCAGCCCCCTTCTGTGGCCGTCACTGGTTTGTTTGTTTTTGTTTTTTAAGATTTTAAGTAATCCCGACAGCCAACATGCAGCTTGAACTCATGACCATGAGATCAAGAGTCGCACGCTCCACCGAGACCAGGCGCCCTGGCCATCACAGGTTTTCAACCCAGGATCCGGTGGAGGATTTCAAGTGCATTTGATCCCCATGCTTTCTCTTCCCTTAGCCTAGAATGGTTCACCAGCTTTTCCTTGTCTATCACAACATGAACATGTTTTAGAGTCCAGGAACGTTGTCTCTAGGACGTCCACAATCTGGATTTGCTTAACTGCTCCCTAGAATTAGAATAAGGCTAACTGTGGGGCACCTGGGTGGCTCCGTTGGTTGGGCATCTGCCTTCAGATCACCTCATGATCCCAGGGTCCTGGGATCGAGCCCCACATCTGACTCCCTGCTCAGCGGGGAGCCTGCATCTCTCTCTCCTGCCTCCCTGCTTGTGCTCTCTCTGTCAAATAAATAAAATAATCTTTAAATAAAATAAAATACTTACAACCAATCAAAAGAATGCCATGGAACCATTAAAGCAAATAAGATCATTCTAAATGACCTGAGATATAACTTAACCTCTCCATGCCTCAGTTTACTCGTCTGCAAACTACAGACTATAAGAGTACTTAGTTCACAGGATTTTGTGAGGAGTAAATGAGTAACAGAAGTAAAGCAGTTTTAACAACACCCAGCACACATGGGGCATCTAGCATGTGACTCCTGATCTCAGGGTCATGAGTTCAAGCCCCACATAGGGCGTGGAGCCTATGAAAAAACGCAACACCCAGCACCCACGACGACGATGGCATTGGTAGAGACTGAGTTCTGGTATTCATGATGAGGTGAAAAAAAACAAGATGGAGAACACCGTGAATGACAGTGTGGAAACAGACTGTGCGTGTCAGGCATGTGTGTGTGATCAGGCGTGTGCACACGGGTGGAAGATGCACAGGACGCTGGCCAACGGCGGTCGGGCGGGGAAGCCAGGAAGGAAGACCATATAGCCTCTTGAGCTCTGTACTCTGTCGCGGTGACCCAGGCCCAAAGAAATGAGTGCTGTTTTCTAAAGGAAGGGGAATGGGGTCAGAGAAGAACAAGAGAGAGCTCCTCCTCTGGGTGGTCCCGCGGGTCCAGGAAGGGCTTGGTGGGGAGCGTTCGGGCTCCTCTGTCACAGCTCTTGGGCCTAGCAAACCTCTTCTCTCCCTAGGAGACACAATGTGGGCAGCCAACACCTGCAGCAAACGTGAGGTGACAGGCACATGTGACCTCTCCAGCTGGGGGGTGGGCTGCAGGACTTGGTATTCATCCTGCCGACCCCACTCTACCGAAAGCACCAGAAGGCTTCTCTGTGTGGGAAAGCAGAGTCAGGGCCCTGGAGAGACACCCCCCACAGCCGACCTGCCGGCTTGTAGGCCGCGGCATGTCCTCCTAAAAATCACCGGCACCCCATCTTCCTGCAACTCCAGTGGAAGGCTGAAGGAACGCCATGTGCCTCGAGAGGCCAGCAGACAGTGGCAACAGCGGGACAGACGGGTCGGGGACGGGACGACACACGGTCAGCACGGCCGTCGCCTGGGTCTGCGATCACGGCTTACCCGAGCTGCCCTCGCCGGCTGCCCTACTACCCTTTGCTCCCACCTTTGTCAATACGATTGGCTCATTCGGGGGCTCAGAACCACTTTACCCACTTAAAACCCCCGAATCACCTTGGCAGTATTCACATCTTCACGGCTATCAGTTAGCCTTCTTCCACCCCTCACCCCCACAGAAGAAACAAAGTCACAAAGAGAAAATCATTCAAATGTCCTCTACCTGAAGAGAATAGAAGAAACCTGGAAGGTCCGAAACACGTTTCAGTTCATATTCCTGCAGCAGAAGAACATTCTGTGAGAGACGAGGGCGGGGTCTGTGGGAAGCCAGGGGTGCCCGCAGCAGGGGGCTGTGAGCCTCGGTCGGGGGGGGGGGGGCGCTGTCAAGGGTAACCCATGGCCTTGGACATGAGGTCTCTGGTTTGCCTGGTGACTTAGCAGGAAGAACAAGGGTGGGGCCCACATCAGGAAAGATGTTTGAACCCAGAGGGATCCTGACGCCGTCAGGAAGCCTCGCTTGCAGAATCCAGGACTGCGGGAGGACGAGGCAGTAACTGCATCTGTCTTGGAGCTGTTACTCAGCTCAGGGGCACAACCACGGGATTCCAGCAGCAGGAAACATGTGGGTGGGATACTCAGGAGATACTCGGGCCTGAGAAAACCCTCAATTGGAGTTGGTCTCCCAAAGCCTCCCACCCAGCTCTCCACGTGGGAGAGGGTCACAGTCTCCCGGCTGAACCGGCGTCACTGTGGGCTCCCACCACACTTAAATAGTCTGGGGACACTGAGTGACCTGGCCTTCTCGCCGGGCCAGCCGTTTCCTCCTGATTGGGCAGCGAATGGTGATGAGCCCCCAGACTGAAGAGGCGGCTGAGCAGCACCAGGGACACAGTGACACATCAGGGGCTGGGTGAAATAACATCACCCAGGAGCATGCTGTCCTGGGCCTTCCTCTCACTCTGGATATGGGCAGATACCCTCTCCACCCCGACCCTGCTGGAGGGCCAGAGGAAGAACAGTGTGTGCTTTCTCCCATGACCTGCGGGGACTCCCTGACCTCACTCTTGGAAGGGTTGCTGAGGCCCGATGCTGGGAAGACTTGGGGAAGAAATGGCCCTCCCACCCCACTGTGTATAAACCGACCCCACACAGGTGTGTGTAGGCACCAGTCCCCGCCGGAACCCCACGGGCCTGCCGGAGAGCACCAAGCAGCTAGCCCCGCAGCCCGCCCGCTGCCATATGCCTGCTTTCCAGAGGGACCTGACAAGCAGGGGAGACAAGGTCTAGCGGTCATTTCTAAAGAAAGGCACCAGATTGGTGGCATAAATTAAAAAAAAAAGGAGGAGCCCATGATCATTCCTTCCTGACTTGAACTCAAGTAACAAAGAGTTGAGGCTTTAAGCGGAAATGAGCTCTTACTGCCCACAGCAAGTGCAGTTTTGTTAAGTATGACACAGAAGGGCTCCAATCTAGGAACCCTTGCCCTGCCCTTGTGCGAAGCCAAACACAGTCCTGCACCGTGAGGCCCACCTAAGGCAGGTACCCAGGGGAGCCAGCGACAACCGAGAAATTACATCCTGACTCCTCCTTGAGAGTTCAAAACACTCCGACATGTTCTTTCTTTATTCACAAGGCTCCGTCTAGATAATAAGCCTCTTGGCCCCGCACTATAAGCTTTGCATGGGGAAGAACTATTTTAACCCTGCTCATCACTATATTCCCAGTGCCTATCATGGAGTCTGGATTGTAATAAAAGTTCTGTAAATATTTATTAATGGAATCTGAGACTCATTAGAAGGAAGGAGGGTAGGAAAGAAGGACAAATGGAAGACGGCTTATCTTATACAGACACCGCAGCCAGGATTAGAAGCCAAGCCCTTTATGCCCCTTCTCTGCCTTGCCCTCAGTAGTCCTCGACCACGTTATGAGGCACACAGACCGGCTTACAGATGCTTCTACACTACAACACAGCCACGAAACATGGAGAAATAGTCATGACCCTCAATCCTTGAGAAACTTCAGAAGGAGGAAAACAATGCTTTGGTCCAGCTGCGTCCACCACGAAAGGGCACCTCTCCCTCTTGGGACTGTTGTCTTTCCCTTTTAACAAGGCTGTGTGGAGGATCAGGGCATAATGGGTCTTTAATAACCGAGTATAACAGCAATTGGTGCCCAGCGCCCTTTCATAAAAGAAGTTCAAAAGCACTTTGGCTCAGACATCACGATGCCCCTGGGAGCTATGAAGGTACAAGTATCATTATCCCCATTTACAGTTGGGGAAAGTAAGGTAAAGGGAGGTTAATTAGCTTGCCCAAGGCCAGATGAGACAGGGAAAGGGGCAGGTACCTGCAGCAGCCAGTCAGCTAACTCTGGGTACCCTAACAGGGTCACCCACGCTGGGCTTAAGAGAGATTTTTCTCTTCTCTACTGTTTCCGCCGAGAAGCAGGATCTAACATGGGGGCTCTGAGCTCGTGACCAGGAGACACACTCCCTGGGTTTGAATCTTGACTCTGTTCCTGACTAGCTCGATCTCTAACCAATTACTTAACCTTTGTAGGCTTCAGTGTCTGAATATGTAAAATAGTACTAATGGTGAGATTTCCGGAACTGGGGTGAGGATTAAAGGAGAGGATGTATGTAAAATGCCATTTTTATTCATTTTCTCAATGAGCACTATCACTCTCATTGAAAAAAAAAATTCCCTGAGAAAAGGGTTGCACCCACTCTGGGCTTAGTTTTTACAAAGCTGCAGGTGACATACGACTAACAGGCATTTTGGATTCTGCCAGTGAAATGTCCCGGGAGCCTGAAAGTGACTTGCAACACCAAGTTCAGATTCCCACTGACTTGTGTTGGCCTCTCAAGGTTAGCAGAGCAAGTGGCATCGCGCACACCAACCAGCAAAGGGGGAGGCCTGAATGAGAAGCTGGCCAATAGCATCCCAATCCGACGAGGTCAACTCTGGATCCTGACCAGTGGAATCCCTGGGTTCTAAATACCATTTCTGAGTGCTCTGCTGAGCTTCCCGACTGCACTCACCCCAGACCAAAGACAGCCAACGCCTCCTCGGGACCACCATGTTCCTGAGCACACAGGAGGTGTTCATGGGTGACCGCATGGCCAGACGGTACTGAGCCAGGGGCCTGGACCAGGAGTGGTGGCAGGTTGCTACCCAGTCGATCTCAGCATTGTGTGTGTGGCCATCCCTGGTGTACACAGGAAGACCAGCAGCAAAACTCCTGCCATTTCAGTGTCATTGTCAAGATAAGAAGATTTAACTCAGGGCGCCTGGGTGGCTCTGTCGGTTAGGCATCTGCCTTTGGCTCAGGTCACGATCCCAGGGTCCTGGAATCAAGCCCTGTGTTGGGCTCCTTTCTCAGCGGGGAGCCTTCTTGTTCCTCTCCCTCTGCCCACTGCTCTGTTTGTGCTCTCTAAAAAATTAATAAAGACTTAAAAAAAAAGTGGGAGAGGTATTTAATTAAAAAAAAAAGAAGTTCTAACTCATACAGATCATACAGACAGGAGCAGAGAAGACATGACATGCCACGGTATAAGGCAAGATGCTAAGAGCTGGCAATGCTCGTTGATTCAACTTAAGGAACTGACTATCCTCATTCTCAGATGGGAGGGGGGTAAAGAAGGTCAAAGGGATCTGCAGGCACACGACACACACGCACACCTGGGCCCTTGTCAGCTAGCTGATGGCTCTGTATCTTCTGGGCACCTAGGGCAGAGAAATGAGGCATGTGATGGGGATCAAATCAACACTGCTAGCCTGCCAGCCTCCGAAAGCCCTCCCAGGACAAGGAGAGCCCACTCACTGCCGTCCCTCGCATCCTGCTTTCTCCGAGCATGGACCCTCAAGGAGGAGTCCTCCCGCGGTGACTTCCCACTGTTCAGAATGGATGAGTAAGATCCAAATTCCTCACCACGGCCACAGATCCAGCCCCTGTCAATTCCTCAGTCACCACGCCCCGCCCCACTGGGTTCATGGCTCCTGCTGTCCTCTGTGTGCAGCAGCTGGGTCCCTGTTCAAAGTCACCTCCTGAGAGCGAGCTAGACTTCTGATCTTGACCCCTATCCCAGTCATCTTCATCTTTGTTGCCCTATCTTATTCTCCCCGTACCTCTTTTCACCATCCTGCATCATTTGTTTTATCCCTTTACTGTTTGTCTCTCCCACAGAAGATAATCTTCCTTAGACCATGGATCCTGGTGATCTTGTACTTGGCTATATCCCCAGCACCTACCACAGGGCCTGGCATAAAGTAAGTATTCAATACATCATTCATTTTCACAAATAGGGGAGCCTGGGTAGCTCAGTCATTAAGCATCTGCCTTCGGCTCAGGTCAAGATCTGGGAGTCCTGGGATCGAGCCCTGCATTGGACTCCCTGCTCTGCGGGAAGCCTGCTTCTCCCTCTCTGACTCCTCCTGCTTGTGTTCCCTCTCTAGCTGTGTTTCTCTCTGTCAAATAAATAAAATCTTAAAAAAAATTCACAAATATTTACTGAGCACCTACAACGTCTAGACACTGGACTACAACAGCAGACAAAAAAAAAAAAAAAAAAAAAAAAAAAAAAAAAAAAAAGACAATCTGTGTCCTCAAAGAGCTTTGGTGGCAAATACCAAACAGATAAATAACAGTGAAATGACAACTGCTACTTCAACCAACCACATACTAAGGGTTTGGTGCCATTCTAAGCTCAGTTAGGTATTACCTAATTTAATCCTCCCAACAACTCCCTCAAGGATTAGTATTTTGCAGATGGGTAAACTGAGGCACGGGGAGGTTAAGTTACTCGCTGAAGGCCACACGGCTTGTAATGGTGGAAACCAAGATGCAAACCCAGATAGTCTTGGTACAAAATCCACGCTCTGAGTGAGAGCTACAATTCATCTTTGCTGAGTGTTGAAGAAGGACTTGGTCAGGGCCCCGCACAGCTGTTCTCTGTAGGGAGGGCTGGAGAGAGAGAGCGAATCCAACCAGGAGGGGCTGCCCTGTTCTGTGAGCTCAGTGAGGTGGAGACAGCTGGGCTTTACCACTGTACTGCACCCTGGCTGAGGAGGGATCTGCAGGGAAGTGGGGGACAGGGCTAGGATTCCTGGCTTCTAGTTTGAGGTCCTGAGACACCCAGGCAAGCTAACTAATATCTGATGAGCTTATTTTTTGTGCAGGACACTGATCTTGACGTTGGGAGGGATGCAAAGATGAGTCCAGCAGAGATCCTAGCCTCAGAAAGCTGAGAGTCAGTCATGCAGGTGCACTTGGAGCTGAAACAGAGGTAGAACTTGGCAGGTGCCATTAAAAAATGTACAAACTGGGCACCTGGGTGGCTCAGTGGGTTAAAGCTTCTGCTTTTGGCTCAGGTCATGATCTCAGGGTCCTAGGATCAAGGCCCACGTCGGGTTCTCTGCTCAGCGGGGACCCTGCTTCCTCTCTTCTTTTTTTTCTTTTTATAAAGTTTTTTTTTTAAGATTTTATTTATTTATTTGACAGAGAGAAACACAGATAGAAAGGGAACACAAGCAGAGGGACTGAGAGAGGGAGAAGCAGGCTTCCCACCGAGCAGGGAGCCCAATGTGGGGCTCGATCCCAGGTCTCCAGGATCATGACTTGAGCCGAAAGCAGTCGCTCAACCAACTGAGCCACCCACCCAGGCGCCCCCTGCTTCGCCCCTTCTCTCTCTGCCTGCCTCTCTGCCTACTTGTGATCTCTCTCTCTCTGTCAAATAAATAAATAAAATCTTTTTAAAAAAATGTACAAACTGCTATGGGATCTCAGGAGTTATGCAGCCTCTAGGGCTTATAGATCCAGCCAGAAAAGAGGGGCCTGGCCTACACAACCCCCCAAGGTCCTCTGCCTCTGACATGTTCTGACAGCACAGTTTGGGAGCAGCACGGAGATCAAGTTTTATTCTGGTTAAGAGTTCAAGTGCATGGTCACTGACTGGTCCTCTCACCTACCATGAAAACAGTCCCAATTTCTTTGAGCAACATCTTACAGCATTGGCAGGGCAATAAAAATGCTCTCGTTTAAATAACGCAAGCCAGAAATAGATAGATAGATAGATAGATAGATAGATAAAGCAGCCGGATATGGGAATGAAGCCCAGTGTGTTCTGCGCTCCTCCACCTCTAACTGGTTTTAAAACCACAAACCCTCTTCCATCAAGGAGGGGGTGACCCTTCCATGAGCACACTGTTATAACGCGGAGCCCACTCCCTATTCAGTGCTCTTGTCTGTACCCCTAGAGTCGAGCACCTGGCTCACAGTCGGGGCTGAGCAAGGTGAGCTGAGCTAAGCCTGAGTATGATCTAGAAATTATCTGCTGGACATAGAAATCTGAGTCTGTGTTTCTTGACGTTTTGCTTTCCAGCTCTCAGCCTCTCCTGGGGGGAGAAGACAGGTGCTAGTTCTTCACTTTTACTATCAGCCGGGTCCCCCAAGCCACCACCATCTCCCGCCCAGAAGCTGCAGTCATCTATCTCCCAACTGGTATCCCTGCATCTACCTTCGCGCCTTACAATCCAGTCTCTACACAGCAGCTAGAAAGATCTTTGAAAACTTAGATCTTATCACCTCTCTGCTTAAAATCCTCTAACAGTTCCTTTTTCTTCTTTTAAAGATTTTACTTATTTATTTGACAGAGAGAGAGAGATCATAAATAGGCAGAGAGGCAGGCAGAGAAAGAAGGAGAAGCAGGATCCCCGCTGAGCAGAGAGCGGGATGTGGGGCTCTACCTCAGGACCCTGAGATCATGACCTGAGTCGAAGCCAGAGGCTTAATCCTGTGAGCCACATAGGTGACCCTCCTTTTTTTTTTTTTTTTCTTTTTTTTTTAAGATTTTATTTCTTTATTTGCCAGAGAGAGAGCACAAGCAGGGGCAGTGAGAGAGGGAGAAGCCAGCTTCCTGCCGAGCAGGGAGCCCAATGCGGGGCTTGATCCCAGCAGGACCCTGGGATCATGACCGGAGCTGAAGGCCGATGCCCAATGGCTGAGCCACCCAGGTGCCCTCCTCTAACAGCTTCTAACAGCAGTTGGAAGAAGATCCAACTGGTTCTTCACAGCACTTCATACCACTGAAATTATTTTGTCTGCTTATTTGTTTACTCCCTCTTCTTTAGAGTGTCTGCTTCAGGAGAACAGGGACTGGGTCCATTGTCACCACTGGAACCCCGGGGCTCGGCACGGTGCCTGTCACCTAGTAAGCACTCACCACTCACTAATGGATGAGTTTCCATCTTACAGAGGCAACTTGCATTTTACAAGGCTCACTAAACTCCACCAGAAAGCATGAATGACACACTGAAGTTTAACAGCCCGCACCTTCTTTATGATTCAAAGTTCTGCTTTAAATCAGAGGAAACTGGTATCTCTGGACACTTTAATGGCCCAAAAGATGAGTATCCCTTAGGGTCTAAAAGCCAGGAACAAGAGCCCAGCAATTGCAGCAGTGACTAAGATCCAAAGCGCTTGGGAACAAAACCTCAGGACAAACTCTGACTTGCCTCCTGGTCCCATACTGACACACCCTTGTGCCTCAATTTACCCAGCGGCCGGCTAGGCACACTTCCTTAAGTTCTTTGAGTGACAGGAGACAAAATAATTAACAGCTATAGCATACTTAGATTCTCAGATAAGAGGTGCTGCAAGCCACACATCTCATTATTCATAAAACTCTTGATTTGCTGCCAACGCAAGCCTCCCCGGCCTTCCCAGGGGCTAACCTGACAGCAGGTACTGCTCAGACAAGTTCAGCACACAAGAGAGAGGAAGGCATGTGGGGCCTAACACAGACTGGGTGTCCATTCAGACCTATCTAGGTGCCTGGATACCATGTTCAAGAATAAGAAAGGTGGCTGAGTGGGGGTGATGGAAAGGAGGTGACAAGTGCAGTCTGGGGCTCCCAGTGGCTCATTTTGTATACACACCGGCCACACAGGTGAAACATGTGCCTGCAATGTGCACCTTCCAGGAACACTCACCGGGAGGGGTGGAATGGGGAAGCGACAGTTCAATCACAGGAGGGGAAGGAAGGGCGGCCCAGGGGCCAGACCTTGGCAGCATTTACTTTGGGGAAATATGGAGGGGCTCTATCCAGAAGGTCCGGATGCTGAGCTTGAGGAGCAGGTGAGGGGGGAGTCAGGAGGGCAAGGGACCTGGAGTGCTGACAGACGGTGACAAGCGCGCCACGCGGTGGGGTGAACAACAGAGTGGGTGGCTCGGACACCTGTGGAGGCGACCCCTGGGCGAAGGTGAGGAAGGCTGGAGGACGGTCTGCGGCGGCTTCGGGGGCGGCGAGCGGCGCGCCGCGGGCGGCGGGGACCAGGCGGGGCGAGGAGGCCGGGCCCAGACCAGGGCGCCGCGCCGGGGGCCAGCCAGTGGGTCCGAGAGGGGTCGGGGGCGCCCTCCTCGGCCCCTCCCCGGGAGACAAAGGGCCGGCGGCTCCCCCGAGCCCCGGCGCGGCGCTGTGGGCGCGGGGCCGGCCTCGGTGCTTACCTGGGCCGCCCGACCCGGCCGGGCCGGCGGGGGCTGCGGGTCCGTGCACGGCGCGCGGCGGCCTGTTCCGGGGCGCGCTCAGCCCGAGCAGCCGCGGCGGCGGCAGGAGCAGCAGCAGCAGAGGCGGCGGCGACCGCGGCAGCAGCAGTAACAGCGGCAGCAGCAGCGGGAGCGGCCGCCTGAGCCTCCGCCTCCCGCTCCGTGAGTCACCGCGGCGGGGAGGGAGGGAGGCGCCAGGCCGCCGGGGGAGGGACCGGCGGAGGGGGCGGCATCTGGCTCCGCGCGGGCGGCGGAGGCGCGGCCACCGCAACGCCTGGGGATGGGGGGAGAAGGAGGGCCGGGCGCCAGGGGAGGGACTTGGGGGTGGGGCGGGGCCGCGGGGCGCCCACTGGTTAAATCGGCCCATGGGGCGGGGCCTCCTGCATAGGGGGCGGGCACTAGGTGAAGCGCGGGGACGCTCATTGGGTTCCTCAGGAGAAGGTGGGGCCAGGGGTCCCGGGGAGGGGCCACGAGATGGGCGGTGGAACAGGGTCGTGGGTAGTGGCCGAGCTGCGCTCGGAGCAAAGGGGTGGAGTGGAGCGGGGACGGGGAGGGTGGGCGGGGGAAGAGGGGCGGGGTTCGGCGGAGGAGGCGGTCTGAGGGCGGAGTCCGGATAAGGATGGAGCTGGCTCTGCGGTGAAGCGACTCAGCCTGTCCCTAACTGCTCCAGGAGCACAGAGATCCCGTAAAAATAATGGCTTCTCCCACACATGAGCCTGTGTTTGAAAATGAGAGCGGCAAACAGGGCGGAATCCTCGGTGAGGCCGGTTTCTCCAGGACCCCTGAAATATCTGAAAAGGACGAGGTTGCAAAACATTTAGAGGCGTGGTCTTCCTGCGCGGTGGAACTGGGAACACACCTACCTTCGAAGCAGCTAGGCCCACTCTTGAATTGGAGGCCTGTCTAACCTGGGATCCACGGAGCCCAAAAAGCTCAGGGGTGCGCCTCCATGGGTGCGTTAAACTTAAAATATCACGTATCTTGGTGGGGGGTACATTTTTCTGGGGAGAAAGGGTCCATGATGAAAACGTTTCTGTATCTGCCAGATGACTCTGTCTGGAGGGAGTACAGGGAGAAACAACCCTTTTTGGGCAAAATACGAATTGCTTTGAACACCACTTTCTCTTTTAAAGGGACGCGGGTCTTTAAGAGTGGCCTCTTAACAATTTTAACAATCACATGGTGTTACACTAACCACACTTCAGAAGTCCTCTTGCCTGGCTTTCCCAGCCTTTCTTTTTGCCTCTTTTCCGTCCCATCCTCTTCCACTCCCCTCACATTTCTTCCCCATCCTTATGCCAGAAGAATATGAGACTTTTCTTTTTTTTACTTTCTGTTTTTACATTTTCTAATGTCCTTATTACTCTTTTTGAGTTAGTAACTATTTTAGTTACAATTGAGGAATATTTTAATGTTATCAAAATTAGGTGCACTTTAAAAGGAAAGTCATGCGATTATGAACTCAAAGGCCAGAAATAGGTCTTAGTCATGTTTGTATCCCCATTAGTATCCAGTCTACTATGCCCACCGCAGGGGCTCAACCAATGCTTGCCTACAGTGTGCAAGCTAAACCTTCCAGTTTCCCAGAGCACACCAGTGCGAAAAAAGTACACACTCAAATTATTCTTATGTAAATATTGATGTTTAAGCAAATGAATTAAAACTGAACAAGTTGCTTGGTATTCAAGACATAATGTATAAATGCATTTTTTAAAAAGATTTTATTCATTTATCTGGTAGAGAGAGAAACAGCGAGAGAGGGAACACAAGCAGGGGGATTTGGGGAGGGAGAAGCAGGCTTCTGGAGGAGCAGGGAGCCCGACAAGGGGCTTGATCCCAGGACCCTGAGATCCTGACCTGAGCTGAAGGCATATGGTTAATGACTGAGTCACCCAGGTGCCCCTAAATGCATTTTTAAAATATCTTTTTTGTTGGAGTGCCTGGGTGGCTCAGTCATTTGGGTGTCTGCCTTGGGCTCGGGTCCTGGTCCCAGGGTCCTGGGACGAGTCCCACATTGGGCTCCCAACTCAATGGGGAGCTTGCTTCTCCCTCTCCCCCCTGCTCTTGTATCTATCTCTCAAATAAACTTAAAAAAGAAAAGACATATGCTTAAATATAAAGGTGGGAAAGGAACGCATAAAATGAAAATATGTCCATGTGAAATAATGGATGTTTTTCCTTTTTTCAAAATTTTCATAAATCTATCATTTTTATAGTTCAAAGTTACAATAAGTTCATCACAGTCAGTCCCTCACCGACCCTATAAACTCAGAGCTGGAAAATTCTTCCTTTCTAGACAACATTATTACTTCAGGATTAACTCGGGCTCCACCCATCTGTGGAGTCTAAGAATGAAACACTGAAGCTTTAGGATATAGGGAACATCTGCTAGTTTTGACAGCTCAACACTTTCTCTTCCCCTTGGGAAACTGCTCCTCCTTACCCTCTGTCCGCCAGAGGTCCTGATGAGGCTATAGATGCAGTATTCTGCCCTCTTCTCTCCATAAAAAATACAAATAAAAAACAACCCAGAGGAGACGTGGGACCCAAGCAGGACCAGTTAAGTTCTACATTCTGTTTACTACTGGCTAAGCAGCAGGATATATCCCAAGCTGAGCCAATTGGAGTCCTTCCCTTAAATTTTCTTTTTTTTCTCTCTTTTTTTTTTCAATATTTTATTTATTTATTTGAGAGAGAGAAAGAGAGTACAAGTCAGGGGAGGGGCAGAGGGGAGAAAGAAAAGCAGACTCCCCACTGAGACGAGAACCTGTCTAATCTGGGAACTTGATTCCAGGACTCTGGGATCATGACCTGAGCCTAAGGCAGCAACTTAATCAACTAAGCCACCCAGACAGCCATTCCCTATAACTTTCTGAACTGTAAATGAAGGGAAGCTCTCTTTCCTACTAGATAAAGAGCTAGAAGTATACGACCTTGAAAATGTTAGTATCATCTTCCCCCACACCACATGGAAAATTCTGAAAGAATAAGGAAATGTCGCAAGACAGAAAAGGACCAATATTTGGAAGGAGGGAAGGGGAATGGATAGAGAACAGAGACCTCTAACATCCACAGTTTTGGTAGACCTTACATCAGCTCTGTTCACATCATCTTACACTCGACAGGTCCCTAAGTGAGCCTCTCCCGCACGCATTCCCCACCTTGAGTACTGCCGCCACTCTTGCACAGTTGTTTGCACCAGAAGCATGAGAGTCTCCTTGACACACTGTCTTCTTGATCCCTCATATCCAGTCCATGCCGTTTCTGCCCCCACACCCCTTGTTGAAGCTCCCCACTTCCTACCACCTCCACTTCTCTTAACCCACCATCAGCACTTATCCGGATTCCAATAATAATTTCCAAGTTCTCCCTCCTTCAGGCTTTTCCTACCACCCCCAATCCATTGTTGTTGTTGTTGGTTTTTTTAAGATTTTATTATTTATTTATTTATTTGACAAAGAGAGAGAGACCTCACAGGCAGAGGGAGAAGCAGGCTCCCCACTGACCAGGGATGCCAACATGGGGCTTGATCCCAGGACTCTGGGATCATAACCTGAGCCAAAGGTAGACACTTAACCAACTGAGCCACCTGGGCACCCCCACTGGACTTCTTGAGATGTATCAATCTTGTCAGTCCTCTGCTATTCAAAGACTTCTCTTCATTTTCGTGATGAAGTTCAAACTTTTGAGCATGGCTACAAGACCGTGTGTCATCTGGCTCCAGATCTTAAACCACTTTGTCTGAGGGGCGCCTGGGTGGCTCAGTCGTTAAGCCTCTGCCTTCAGCTCAGGTCATGATCCCGGAGTCCCGGGATCCAGCCCCGAGTCGGGCTGCCTGCTTGATGGGAAGCTTGCTTCTCCCTCGTTCACTCCCATTGCTTGTGTTTCCTTTCTAGCTGTGTTTCTGTCAAATAAATAAAATCTTTAAAGAAAATCCATTTAAACCACTTTGGCCGAGTGGGCTCCAGTCCCACGTGGGCCTTCTCCCTATTCCTTGATCGTAGGGTACTCTGAGCTTCATGACCTCTAGGTGTGCAGCTCCCTTTGCCACAGTGGTTCTTCTCCGCTTCTCCTTTCTTCACCTGACGGAATACTTGATCTTCTTTAAGGAGATGTTTCTTAACCTATGCTCGCCCCAGTCCAGCGTGGCCATACATCCCAGGAGGGCAAGGACGTCCCTGCAAACTGCTCCCACCTATTGCAGTATCTGGCGCACGCAGAGGCCCACCTAATATTGTTGCATTAAGAAACAAACAAATAAATAAACAAAAGCCGAGTAGACACCCCGCGCAGGACCAGCGCTGCCACCTGCCACGGGGCGGGCCGCTCCTCTAGCTCAGCCCCACCCACAAGTCCAATGTTCTCAATCCTCCCCTGGCTCTTCACTCATCACATTTATTCCGTATTTTATCCTTTTGGCTTTGGGGAGGGCTCCTCTGTGCTCCCAGACATGGATGTATGTTTAAATACTTGTTTTCTGGGGCCAAAAAGAAATAATAATAATCTTTATCCTCTCTGTGAAAGAGATAAGTGTTAACAGTAAAAATTTTAGGCCACGTGGGAAACAACAGCCGAGCCACAGCCTTACAGGGAAGGAGAGCTATTCTTTTCTTTTCTTTTTTTTTTTTAAAGATTTTATTTATTTATGTGACAGAGAGAGATCACAAGTATGTAGAGAGGCAGGCAGAGAGAGAGAGGAGGAAGCAGGCTCCCTGCTGAGCAGAGAGCCCAATGCAGGCCTGGATCCCAGGACCCTGAGATCATGATCTGAGCCAAAGGCAGAGGCTTTAACCCACTGAGCCACCCAGGCACCCAGGAAAGCTATTCTGAAGTAGGTTTTCCAAGCGCGGTCCTCAAGTTTTACCCTGTAAGATGGTCTTCCTGCCTAGGAGTTTAGCAAGTACAAAACGAGGATGGGAGAGAAACGAAGAGACTTTGCACCAAATAAGGACAAGGTATGGTAGTAAAGAAAACTGAGAACCCATTCTTTTTATGTTTTGAGAACATTTTATTTTTTAAAAGATTTTATTTATTTATTTGACAGAGAGAAACACAGCCAGAGAGGGAACACAAGCAGGGGGAGTGAGAGAGGGAGAAGCAGGCTTCCCGCCGAGCAGGGAGCCTGATGCGGGGCTCGATCCTGGGACCCTGGGATCATGACCTGAGCCAAAGTCATATGCCTAACAACTGAGCCACCCAGGCCCCGAGAACCACATTTTAAATATTGATTCATAACTTCCAGGAAGATAGAAAGTAAAATAATTTGCCTTTTTCTCTGGTCCCGATGTTTGTCTTCCTGTTTACATTTGGTGCAGGCTCTTGGGAGGCCAGAGTGACAAGGGGGTAAGGGAACAGCAGGCAAGGAGCGCCGCAGTCATGTGCCATTCTCCTGTGTTTCCCTTTGGCAGATGACTTGTCATCTAACTTTACTTTGGAGATAATAAGGAATTATTAAACAGGACGATGAAAGCATTTTGTAGATCAGCAAATATATATATTTTGTGTCACAAGCGGGCTATGCGCAGCTGTGAGGGTTGGGCTCTCTGCCAGCCTGTTGTCACAGCATTGGTTTCTGCCTGGATGGATGCCCCTACATCACAGAATCCTGTTCGCATTGCACTTGGGAACAATAGAAAGAAATGATTAGGGGTGCCTGGGTGGCTCAGTCGTTGGGCTTGGGCGTCTGCCTTCGGCTCAGGTCATGATCCTGGAGTCCTGGGATCGAGCCCCGAATCAGGCTCCCTGCTCTGCGGGAAGCCTGATTCTCCCTCTCTCGCTCCCCCTGCTTGTGTTCCTAGCTCTATTTCTCTCTGCCAAATAAATAAATAAAATCTTTTAAAAAAATGCCTATTCATTTCTTTGGCTGAGCATTCTGATAGACCAACACGTCTTGTAAGTGTATTTTGTCTGTGCAGAAATATTTTTTTTAAGATTTTATTTATTTGACAGAGAGAAACACAGCTAGAGAGGGAACACAAGCAGGGGGAGTGAGAGAGGGAGAAGCAGGCTTCCCGCTGAGCAGAGAGCCCGATGTGGGGCTCGATCCCAGGACCCCAGGATCATGACCTGAGCCGAAGGCAGTCACTTAACCATTGAGCCACCCAGGCGCCCCTGTGCAGAAATATTTTAATCATCTAGTAGAGACAAACCAACATAAGACTCCAATTTGGATCCAAATACTTAGCTTATTAGCCTTTAAGCAGAACAATCTGTTACCTTTTTCCCCTGCTGCTTATCGTCCAATTAAATATTAAAAAAATTACTATCCCAGGGGTGCCTGCGTGGCTCAGTCATTAAGTATCTGTCTTCGTCTCACGTCATGATCTCAGGGTCGTGGGATTGAGCCCCGCATCAGGCTCCCTGCTTCGTGGGGAGTCTGCTTCTCGCTCTCCCTCTGCTCCTGCCCCTGACTTGTCCAACTATCTCTCTCTGAAAATGAATTTAAAAAATTACCATTCCTAAAAGCAAATAGCCTTTACTCTCAGGGAATAAACAATCTAACAGCGCTTTCCCCTGTGCATACCAGTGCCCTTCCTATCAGTAGATGTTGCAATGCTACCAGTAGGTTCCGGTTGGAACCGAAGAACATTCCCGACAGGCGGTTCTCGCCCCGTGGAGGCACAGACGGCCCAGGAGTTTAGTGTTGTAAACAAGCACAGGGGCCTGTCACCATGAAGTCTGTGCAGCTTTGCTCCCACTCCGCGCTGTCCTAAGAGTAGAAATTGTCAAACCTATCTGAGACTATAAACCCTTCATTTTCACATTTATATGTTTGCCAGGGAGTTCCCGAAATCCTTTCCTATTTGGTGACACCGAAGCCTGGCTCTGGGGTAATGTGACACACACTTAGATTTTGCATTTTGCTCCGGCAGGCAGAGGTTGCTCAATCTAGATGAACTTTGCGGTTTTCTCTTCTCCACGTCTCCCTCCCCTCGCTTTCTTCATTATTGTTCTTCAGAGAAATTGCTTCCCATTAGCAGTATTTGCCCCTGGCTGGTGCATCAGAGGGGGCTCTTTTTTATCCTTAATAAACACTGAGGGCTGAGGGCAGTGTGTGTACACCCCGGTGCCAACTAATGAAGAACGTCAGATGAAAGCTGATGCAAAGGGGACAGGCATGGTGCAAATGTCCTGGGATCCAAGATTACTCACTCTTCTCCCTCATGCTGCATAACAGATAGTAATGATTATTAATTATTTAAGCAAAGAACATGAGAACCAACACAGGCAGGAGAAAAAAAAAAAAGGAAGCTGCATTCTCAGATCTTCTGTTGAAACCATTTTAATTAGCACAAGCTATAGAGCCAAGGGAAATAGACTAAGATATTTAATAGCTAAAGAATTTTGAAATTCTTCACCACCTTTTTTTCCCCTTTACCACTTAACTTACATTTGTGTACGTTGCTGATAAACTGGAGAGGACAGTGAAATGGCTTCCACAGGCTCCCTTCACTGATGGAAGGTGTGGGGGACTGTTGTTTAGGGGTGAATAGAGGAGGCTCAGTCAGGTCTTTGCAGTCACTAGTGAATCCTGAGGCCATACGTCCCAAGGCTCCCGTGGAGACATTCATAAGCGGGAAGGGCATTGAACCCCGAAAGTTGAAGCTCCCTCCACCCAGATTTTCTTTCCTTTGTGCTATGGCCTGAAACCTTCATGAGATTTTCTCTTCAAATTTCAAAGCTCGTGTCATTCCTGACATGTTTTACTTTTTCCTCCAAAAGTACCATGCTACTGAGAACAGTTTTTCTCTCTCAGGTAAGCTGTGACATGATTTACAAAGCTAAGAAAGAAACCAAAAGCGAAAACACAAAAGGGCATAGGTCTGATTTTATTTTCACATTCTCGGACTGTCCTCACTTACTCGAAACTCAGTGTTTCGAGTACAGTCCAACCTTCCCACGTTGTCAGTCCGTCGGCTAAGGACGTTTCCTCTATAATTAGTCTCCATTTCTAATTCAGTCGCATTTAGAGATCCAGCTCTCATTAGTATTATGACCAAACAGGCTCTGTAACGAACAAGAGACTCTTTCCTTTGCAGGTATTTGTTTGTTTGTTTATTTGAAAATATTTTATTTATTTATTTGACACAGAGAGCGAGAGCAAGAGAGAGAGCACAGGCAGAGGGGACAGCAGGTTCACTGAGCAGGGAGCCTGATGCGGGGCTCAGTCCCAGGACCCTGGGATCATGACCTGAGCTGAAGACCGACATATAACGACTGAGCTACGCAGGTGCCCCTTTGTTTATTTTTAAAAAGATTTTTATTTCTTCGTCAGAGAGAGAGAGCACAGGCAGAGGGAATAGCAGGCTCCCCACTGAGCAAGGAGCCCAATGCGGGACTCGATCCCAGCACCCTGAGATCACAACCCGAGCTGACGGCAGACACCCAACTGACTGAGCCACCCAGGCACCCCGCGATAGTTTATTTTGTTTTGTTTTGCTTTACCTTGCTCCAATATTCACACGCTCTTACACTAAGTCCTTACAGGATATTTCAGTTGAACTGATTTAGAGCTTTATCAATATCCCATGTGACCTATTCGGTGTCCCCTGACTTTTGTTCAAGCAGTCTCTGTACTCAGTCACTCACTCAAGAACTATGAGCTGCTCCCCAGGTGCATGCCATCGTGCTCAGGGGGCATAAAGCAGCACATCACACAAACACTGTCCTTGGCCTCAAGATGGGCAAGATGAGTGGCACAATTGATCAATTCACTGCAGCTGTAGTTAAGTGTTAAAAGCTGAAATACAACGGGCTCCGAGACCCCTTGAGAATCTAACCTTGTGCTAGGGTCAAGGATAACTTCCTTGGCAATGGGACATTTAAGCTTCTATTTAACCAAGCATTAAGTAAGCAGAGGATGGGGAGGAGAGGTTCACACACACTGGGACCAGTCCATAAAAAGGTCATGGGGAGATCAAACAGCTGAGAGAAGGCTGGGTGACTGGAGTGCAGAGTGATGGGAAAGAGGCCAGGCACTGATGGCACGGCGCTTTACAGACCGTGCCAAACATCTGGTCTTGATTCCAGAATAAGAGCTATTGAGAGGTTTAAACAAGGATGTGATATGGTGGGTTTGTATTTAAATAGAGAACCATGGGGTGCCTGGGTGGCTCGGTAGGTTAAGCGTCCGACATTGACTTCAGTTCATGAAATCATGACCTCAGGATGGTGAGATTGAGTCCTGCATTTGGCTCTGTGCTGAGCACAGAGCCTGCTTGAGATTCTGTCTCTTTCTCTGCCCTCACCACCACTGACTTGCATGTGCTCTATCAAATAAATAAATAAGTAAATCAATCAATCAATAAAATAAAGAACGATGGCTTTCACACGGAGAATGGATTAAAATAGCACAACAGTGATGTATTGGGGCACCTGGGTGGCTCAGTCAGTTAAGCCTCTGCCTTCAGCTCGGGTCATGATCCTGGGATCCCCGGTTCTTGGGATCGAGCCTGACATCTCAGACTCCCTGCACAGTGGGGAGTCTGCTTCTTGATCTGCTCCTCCCACTTCCCCTACTAATGCTCTCTCTCTCAAATAAATAAAATACTTTTTAAAAAATGACATATCAGTCAGCTATTCCTGCGTAAAAAAAACACCTCAAAACTCAATGGCAGAAACAAGTATTTATGATTTTTGCTCAGGGGTCTGTGAATTGCCCGGTGCGGGTCTACTTTGGCTGTGGGTTGGGATCAGCTGGGATTAGCTTCAGGATGGGACTAAGTCTATTCCACTTGTCTCCTCATTCCCCTTAGACCAGAGGCGTCACATGTCATACTCATGATGAACGACAAAAGAGCCAGAGTGACCCTCTAGGCCACGGATGCACACTGAAGACCCCTCCGGAAGTCATATCCATGACATTCTACGGACTATATGTAGTCTTTTTTTTTTTTTTTTAAGATTTTATTTATTTATTTGACAGAGAGAAACACAGCGAGAGAGGGAACACAAGCAGGGGGAGTGAGAGAGGGAGAAGCAGGGCTTCCTGCCGAGCAGGGAGCCCGATGCAGGGCTTGATCCCGGGACTCGGAGATCATGACCTGAGCCGAAGGCAGTCGCCCAACCAACTGAGCCACGCAGGCGCCCCTGGACTATCTGTAGTCTTGTGGCCAAGCCCAAAACTGTGGGATGGTGAGTAATATTCCAACACACCAAAGTGGGGATGATCAAGGTATTTTCTGTTCTGATGGAACCAAATAAATGGTAGAGATTATTGCTTTCTTCATCCTAAGCCACCTTGCTTTAACCCCTGCTTTAATTTACCCGAAGCCTTTAACAGGTAGGGTAAGGTATAAAACTGGAGCATCATTGGCTAGAATTACTTTGATCGTTCACAAAACAGTTTAGGGTCCCACAAGCAGGGGGCGTGGGAGAGGGAAAAGCAGGCTTCCCGCCAAGCAGGGAGCCCAATGTGGGGCTTGATCCCAGGACTCCGGAACCATGAGCTGAGCCAAAGGCAGATGCTTAACAAGACTGAGCCACCCAGGCGCCCACCTTTTTGTACTTTCCTTTATGTAAACATGAGAGGAACTTCTTCCTGTCACGACTAGCTACACCTTGCCCAGGAACGCTCCCTCTTCTGCCCAATGTTTCAAAGCTACCAATTCCACAATGGGCTCCAAATGGGCAGGAGACAAAGTCATAGTAGGCACCTAACTTATGACGGATGGGTCTGGCACAGTGCTATGCACTACTGTTAATGATAATTTTAAAAAATATTTTATTTATGTGGGGGGCACCTGAGTGGCTCAGATGGTTAAGCGTCTGCCTTTGGCTCCAGTCATGATCCCAGGGACCTGGGATTGAGTCCTGCATCAGGATCCCTGCTCGGCAAGGAGCCTGCTTCTCCCTCTGTTTCTCTCTCTCTCTCTTCTTCTCCCTCTCCCTCTGTCTCTCATGAATAAATAAATAAAATCCTTTAAAAAAAGGTTTTATTTATTTGAGAAAGACAGAGGTAGCGAGACAGAGCAGGAGTGGGGAGGAGAGGGAAAAGCAGGCTCCCTGCTAAGCAGGAAGCCAACACGGGGCTCCATGCCAGGACGCCCAGGATCAGGACCTGAGCTGAAGGTAGATCTTTAACCAACTGAGCCACCCAGGTGCCCCTCTCTGATATAATTTAGTTTTTTACACTTATCTATTTTTTATTTTTAAAAAGATTTTATTTATTTGAGAGAGAAGGAGAGAAGTATGAGGGCGTGGAGAGGCAGGGGAGGCAGAGGGAGAGGGAGAAGCAGACCCCTCACTGAGCAGAGAGCCGGGTACGGGGCTCAATCCCACGACCTGGGATCAAGACTGGAGCCAAAGGCAGCCGCTTAGCCGACAGAGCCCCCCAGGCGACCTGTTTTTTGCATGTGTTTACTTATTTGTTTGTGTGTTTATAAAGATTTTATGTTTTATTTGACAGAGAGAAACACAGCTAGAGAGGGAACACCAGCAGGGGGAGTGAGAGAGGGAGAAGCAGGCTTCTGGCCCAGCCCGTGGTGACTCTGGGATGATGACCTGAGCGGAAGACTGAGACACCCACGTGCCCCTGTGTTTTTGCATCAAATATATATATTAGTCAAACCAAACGCAATATGTATATATTGCCCGGGAAAAAAAAATCTGGGTTGTTGTCCCTCCCCCCCCCCCCCCCCCCACTCCCAAGCCCTGATTTCTTACCTCATATTCTTGGGCTCAACTTTAGCATTAGGTTTGTATTTGCAATAACTGTCCTGGGTCTTTCACAAGAAGCTAGTTTCGTTCAGGGCATCAGCATTTCTGGTGGGGTGTCAGGCTGAGCGGAAAGTTCTGGTTGAGCTGAAGCAGCCCTGGGGAGTAAAAGTGAACTATTCTTAGCCGAATTCAAGTGGAGGCAATTCACTTACAGAACCCAAAGGCTTTTGCAGTATCTTAGGTTGACTTTAATGAATAGTTAAGACTGAAATAGCGCCAGGCTCCAGGGGGTAGACCAAGCCTACGGAGAACCTCTCCTGGGAGATAAAAAGATGCCTGTACAGCCTCTTCCGGGGCCCCAGTGCGGGCCCAGCATGGGAGCGTTTCTCCTCATCTTACTAATTGGGAGCTAAATACAGAACAGAAAGGGACACTTATTTCACGAATAAGTAGAAAACCTTTCTTAGGAAAGAGAAGACAGGCTTACAGGAGGCAGGGGGTCCTCAAGCAAATACACAGGTGACACTGCGACTTTTTAAAGCAACTTTGAGCAGGCAATTTCCATTTGATTTCTTTTCAGAGTAAGAGACACATAGAAACCGCATGCCAAAGGGGCTGCAGTGTCTGGAAAAGATAAAGAGGCTAGTTTTAATATGCCTTCCGTTTCTGCAGCTAATGACACGCTGCTGAGACAGCCTATAATATTAACACACAAATTCCCATAAACTCAGCAACATTCTTTCAGTAGAATGTCTTGGGTTATTCATTGTAAGATCTCCTTAGCAGAACTTATATCATTAAAAGGAAATAGGACAGAAAAAGTAATTTGTCTCACCTCCAGGAAAGGATAAAACAAAAATAACAAAGGGTAGGCTTTTTCCCCACATTAGGTATTCCCAGTTAATTTTATGATCTTAATTTTCCATTGCTTCAAATATCTAGAATACGAACATAAGCTTTTCTTAGTCAAATCAAATGCAATGCTCCCATTTTATTTAGTATTCTTAAAATACATGTTTTGAGATGTAAAATATTTTATTCTAATAAGTGGTATTTAGCTTTTATACAGTTCCTTACACTGTAGTTTCAAAGCAATTTACACATTTAATAGCCACTCATCACAAAATAGCTACATGAATATTTGAAAATATTTGTGTTGTTTTAGAGAATATTAAATGGAGAGAAAGTTGGAATACTTCTGAAAGGGAGGAAAATATTTTTCCTCTACCCTTTAATGTTGTTGACAGGGACCCCCATTACAGAAACATTAATAAGAGAAAAGATACAAATTTAATTAATGTAAGGGTTTTTTTTAAGATTTTATTTATTTGACAGAGAGAAACACAGCTAGAGAACACAAGCAGGGGGGAGTGAGAGAGGGAGAAGCAGGCTTCCCACCGAGCAGGGAGCCCGATACAGGGCTCAATCCCAGGACTCAAGGATCATGACCTGAGCCGAAGGCAGTTGCCCAACCAACTGAGCCACCCAAGTCCCCTTAATTATTGTAAATTTTATGTGACCTGGGAGTCTTCATAAGGAAATGAAGACCCAGAGAAACAGTTACACCTGAGTGGTTTTACGCTAAGTTTGATGGAGAGTGGAAAGTCATGGAAAGATGTTGATAAAGTGTAAATATGAGATAAGTGTAGTGAACTGAGAGAAACTTAGCAAATTCTTTCTGCTGGAATTCCTCTCCCTGTCCCTTGTCTTCAGAGATAAGGATGCTGCCTGCTTCTAGGTACTGGAAGGGTACCACCTCTCACATGGAAGGCAACTTGATCAAGTGAGACAGACACAGAAGAGTGGCAGAATTAGGACTAGAAATGAAGTGACAGCTCAGGATGTGCTCCCCCAAAATATGGCACCTTGGCACATGGAATATTTTAAGCTGAAGGAATTTGAGAAATGACACAAATATTTTCATGAGCTATGTAGTTTCCAAGATTGACCAAAAGGTGAAGTAAAAAATTATAGATGAAAGAGATCATTTACATCAAATTCTATAAATCAGGATTATTTCCAAGCACAATATTCTTTACTATATATAATTGAAGTGATGTTTCTAAGGACTCAACTAACTATGGTAGAGTAACAGATAATCTTTTTTTTCTATTGTTAGATCTATGTAAAACCTAATTTGATCACTGTAAAATACACCTCTTGGTAATGCAGCTGGGTCTCTAGATCTCTATTTTTTTTAAAGATTTTATTTACTTTAAAAAGCACAGAGGGAGAGGGAGAAGTAGAGCCTGCTCAGCAGGGAGCCCAACATGGGGCTCAATCTCAGGACCCTGGGATCATGACCTGAGCCAAAGGCAGATGCTTAACCCACAGAGCCATCCAGGTGCCTCTAAACCTCTAGTAATCATATAAATACTAAAAGGGTCATTTTTTAAAAAAGATTTATTTTTTGACACAGAGGGAGAGAGCACACAGGCAGGGGAAGCAGCAGAGGGAGAGAGAGAAGCAGGCTCCCCACTGAGCAGGGAGTCCAACATGAGGCTTGATCCCAGGGACCTGAGCTGAAGGCAAACACTTAACCAACTGAGCCACCCAGGCACCCTTAAACAGTCATTGTTGAAAAGATTTTATTTATTTACTTGAGACAGAGAAAGATAGTGAGAACATGTGCAGGGTAGAGAGGTAGAGGGAGAAGGAGAAGCAGACCACTGCTGAGCAGGGAGACAGACCTGGGGCTCCCAGGATCCAGGGATCATGACACTTAACAACTGAGCCACTCAGGCACTTCCCAAAGAGTCATTAAAAAGAAGAAAGATGGGGTACCTGGGTGGCTCAGTTGGTTAAGGGACTGCCTTCGGCTCAGGTCATGATCCCGGAGACCCAGGATGGAGCCCCGCATCGGGCTCCCTGCGCGGCGGGAAGCCTGCTTCTCCCTCTCTCACTCCCCCTGCTTATGTTCTCTCTCTGGCTGTGTTTCTCTCTGTCAAATAAATAAAATCTTAAAAAAAAAAAAAAAAGAAGAAGAAGAAGAAAGACACAAGGAACACCTGGGTGGCTGTCAGTTGAGCCCCTGACTCTGGGTTTTAGCTCAGGTCATGATCTCAGGATCCTGGGATAGAGCCCCTTGTCAAGCTCTGCACTCAGCATGGAATGAGCTGGAG
>PITA01009786.1:0-38184 GCA_004023965.1 Spilogale gracilis
ATTTGTTTCTACCTTTTTGCCGATGTTCTTTGTCTCTCGTGGCGGTCCAGAAGTGGGAAATATCACATTTCAGGCTGGTTTCATGGGTGTTCACGGTGGTCTTGTAGTGGTTTTTTTGTTGGAATTCAGCTCTCTTCAGGGAACTCCCTGAAATGCGGTCACCTGGCCTTCCGCCATCTTGACCCTCTTAAATATTTCTATTCTAATAAACATGACTTTGTATTTTATCTCCTACTGTGGCAACTTTAAAATGCTGCAAGTAAAGAGCTGCTAAAAATTACAAGTTGCCACCTAAATTTCCCTGCCTACATGATGATAATTAGTCCTATTTTTGAAGGACCACAAATTATTGCCAAACAATTAGATGCATCTATGGGAAAACTCATCTCTTTTCTTTCAAAATACCTTTTTGGAAGAAAAGAAAAAATAACCTGTTTCCATTCAGTTCAGAAACATTCACTTCTTTTTTTCCAAAAGTCAAAAATAATTATTTATTACTTACAATATTCTAGGTATTTATTGGGGTTATAAGATGAATAAGATACTTGCCTTAGAGAACTCACAATCAAGCCAAATTCCTGAGCTAACTTTTTGTAATGTCACCCTTCAAAAATGTATACTCAGTTACTTCGCTGAAGTCTTCTCAGAGCAAGGACTCTTTTTGAAGCTATTTTACTGAGGTGTGTGGACATGGTGAAAGCTGCATTTATTTAACGTATATGACTTGATAAGTTTGGAGATAAGTATACACGCGTGAAATCATCACCACCAGCTTTGTCAGACATATTCTTCACCTCTAAAAGTTTATTTACTGACCTCTTTATTTTTTTGTGATACAAACACTTAGCATAAGATCTACTCTCTTAGCAAATTTTTAATAGGCGATACAGCACTGTTAACAATAGGCACTATGCTATATAAAAGATCTTGAGGACTTACCTTATGTAGCTGAGATTTTGTACTCTTTGACTCAAATATCCCTATTTCTCTTTCCCCTCAGCTCCTGGCAACCAGCATTCTACTCTCTGCTACTATGAGTTTGACTCTTTTTAGATTCGGCATCTGATTAGCATCACATAGAATCTGTCCTTCTGTATCTGGCTTATTTCACTTAGTATAATGTTCTCCAGGTTCATCCATGTTGTCACAAATGGCAGGATTTCCTTCTTTTTAAAGACTGAATAATATTCCAATATGACTATGATATATATTGCATTTTCTTTTTCCATTCAGGTGTTGAGAATATTTAGGTTGCTTGTCTTAACTATCCAGAATAATGTTGCAATTAACACAGGAGTTCAGATGTATCTTTGACATCACGATTTCAATTCCTTTGGATATACATACCCAAAGTGGGCTTGCTGAATCATATGGTAGTTCTACTTTTAGTTTTTTGAGGAAACTCCATACTGTTTTCCCATAGTGCCTGTACCAGTTTACATAACATTTTCACCATTGGTGTACAGGGTCCCCTGTTCATTTCAACCAACACTTGTTATATCTATCTATCTATCATCTATCTTCTATCTATCATGATAGCTATCCTAGCAGGTTTGAGAGGGCATCTCATTGTAGTTTTCATTTAAATTTCACTGATGGATAGTAATATTGAGCACCTTTTTATATATCTTTTGTTCATCTGTGTGTCTTCTTTGGAGAAATGTCTATTCAAGTTCTTTGCCCATTTTTAATCAGATTGTTTTATTTACTTAGTTTTCTGTTGAGTTTAGGAAGTCCTTATATATTTTAGCTATTAGCCCTTTATCAGGTATATGGCTTGCAAATATTTTCTCCCATCCCATAGGATTGCCCTTTCATTTGTTGGTGGCTTATTTTGATATGCAAAAGCTTTCCAGTTTAATGTAATCTTACTTTGTTTTTGCTTTTGTTGCCTGTGCTGTTGGTGTCATATCCAAGAAATCAATGCTAAGGCCAATGTCGAGATTTTTCTGTGTATTTTCTTCTAGGAGTTTTAAGGTTTTTCAGATCTTATGTTTAAATCTTTTAAGCCTTTTTGAATTGATTTTGTATATGGTGTAAGATAAAATCATCCAATTTTATTCTTTCATATGTAACCATCCAGCTTTCCCAGGAACTTTTATCAAATACACTATTTTTTCTATATTTGTGGAATATTTGCTTTTAAATAATATCTAAAATTAAATGAGTTGGTGAGAAGTTATACAGATCCAAATGAAATGCAGGAAGAGAGCTTTGTGCACATCAACCACAAAGACTCGGTTATAGTCAATCATGACCATTTGCCCATGACACTATTCCATTCTCTCTCTCTGTGTCACCTTTATTCATCTTGTCTTCCCAGTTAATCTGAACCAGAACTTGAAAAGAATATAAAAAGAACAAACAAAAAAACTAAGTTGCTTTTTAAAAAAGATACTTATCTTCCTTCATTTCTTTGTAAGCTTTCCAAGGTAGTGACCAGATTCTATTTGGATGTCAACTAGCACTTAGCATAGGGTCTGTTACAGAGGCAGGCACTCAACATATATTTCACAGGTGAATGTTAGTTTTGCTAATAAAATAATGAATCATGTTTTTAAATCTCTCACCTCTTATGTATGTTCATGGAGACCTGAGTTCCATAATACTAGAGTGAAAACCATTAGGGTAAATTATGTTCTTTCCTTCTCTACCTCAGATAACAAAGGGAACATATCAATGTTCAAAAATTATGTGTCAACTGACTTTATGCTCTATCAATATCCATGTCACCCAACAGAGCAAATAATTCTCATCATGAAGGACTTGCTTTCAAGTGACACAAAAAATGATAAGAAAAATAGTTCATATAAACATTGCATGAGTAAGATATTTGAAGGAGTAAGATATTTGGCTGGTGGAGTCCAAAGTAATTGAATTCAGGTTTCATAGGTGACTCTTGAATACACAGAATGAAAGAGCACATACACAAATTTTATAACACGTAACCTGCAGGGTTCTATTCTAATCTCCTATGACAAACGTTTTAGATTAATTGTTTTGATCATTTTGAAAGACAGCCAGTTATTTTACAGCAATATATAAGGCTTTATTCCTGGTATCATTTAAAAATCAATTTTAATAAAAGTCATCTTAAATATTGTTGCCTTTGACTTCAGCAAATCCTTTTCATTTGTATGGGGTTTTAGATTTTCAATGCACTTTCATGTACACTCATCTCATTTGATTTTCTCAACAATTCTAGGAGTTGATGTTACTGTGCTGTAAGGAAAGGTATAGAGTCCAATTGATTTTTCTGACTACAGGTCAAAGAAAAGAAATCCTGAGAGGTTGCCCTAAAAATCCAGTCTCCCTTTCTTGTATAAATGTACCTTCACCCCATTCTATTTGCTTTTATCAACATCTCTCTCTGACTAGCATCTTGGAGATATCAATAGTTTGCTGTCTCTACACAAAGGACCCAGGGACTTCTCCCATCAACTTTTGTTGATCCTGTTGTCAAGCCTGGTAAGCAAACAGAGGGCACTGTTTTCTTTAATTTCTTAATAGTACTTTATATTTCTTTTCCCAACACCAGTACTGGTTGCAAAGTCTCTACATTGTCCCTCCCTTCCACATCACGCACACATTGCCAAGACTCCGAAATTATAAATTTTTAACTCTGCACCTGCCTGATCTATATTAATTCTACTTATAACAGGATTAATTTAAGATATGAACAAATAGAAAGAAATAATCAGAACCGACTTCCCAATAAGACTGCTTAGTGAAATCCAACTTTAGAAATAAAGAAGTTCTCTTGTGCCTCTCTCATTTCTTGCATGCATTCCCCCCTCCTGTCCAACATGATTTCTAGTGTGTTTCTTGATATCCAGATTCAAAGAACCACCCTCAGAGCTCTCAGAACCACTCAACCATTCTTTGCTTCCTCCCTCAAACTGACTATATTTCAAATATCTTTCATCAATGTTTAAAACTTTACTTTTAGAATAGAAAATCAGGTGGCTCAGTTGTTAAGCGTCTGCCTTCAGCTTAAGTCATGGTCCTGGAGTCCCGGAAGGAAGCCCCACATCGGGCTCCCTACTCGTCGGGAAGCCTGCTTCTCCCTCTCTCACTCGCCCTGCTTGTGCTCCCTCTCTAGCTGTGTTCCTCTCTGTCCAATAAATAAATAAAATCTTAAAAAAAAAAAAGAATAGAAATCAGCTAACTTTTATTTTTAAGATTTTATTTATTTATTGGACAGAGAGAGAGAGAGAGAGATCACAAGTAGGCAGAGAGGCAAGCAGAGAAAGAAGGGGAAGCAGGCTCCCTGCTGAGCAGAGAGCCCAATGTGGGACTCTATCCCCAGGACCCTGAGATCATGACCTGAGCCGAAGGCAGAGGCTTAACACTCTGAGCCACCCAGCCACCCCGAAAATCAGCTAAATTAATTCAACAGACGATTTTACAGTTTCATGGAAAAGACCTGACCTTATTCAACCTAACCCTCTCCAACCTAATTCTTTCTCTTTATCATCACCTCTACTTTTCTCCTTATCACTTAAAAAAAAATCTATTCCTTTACCAGAGTGTTCTAATCATGCATGCATTTGAATTCTTGAGACTGTGTAACTTCAATTATATATCTTCTTTTATTGGCCTGTTCTTCTCACTTTCCATTAGATTTTTCTTATCTCCCTAAAACATAGTCAAATCTATTCTGATAAAAATGATAAAATAGTAATGATAAAAATAGTAATACCTTCAGCAACTTTTCCAACTCTCTTCTCTTAAAGAAGATACTTATTTAAAAATATCCACTGCCCAATTCCTGGTAACTCTTCAACAATTTATAATCTAACAGCTTGCCTCTTACCATTCTTCTCTAACCTTGCTCCTGCAATGTTTCTCTCTGTATCAGCTATATCTATTTATACACAATAAGCTACCCCCAAACCTAGTAACCTCAAATAACCAGTAAGTGTTGATCACGAGTTTACTTGTCAGTAGTTCTGCTGATACACGGGCCTGATTGAATTGAGCTGTAAAGAGCTTGTTTAAATCTATGTGATCAGCTGACTAGTTGTTTTGAAACTGGCTGTGGAGGAGAGTTGGCTGGCTGTTAGCAGGGGGTTAGAGGAGCTCATATGGTAACAGTAGGATTCCAAGAAAGTACAGAACCATGCCTGACCTCTTGAGTCCTGTACACAGAAACCACTATATTATCATTTCTGTCGCATTCCATTAGCTAAAACAAGTAACAACAAAGTAGAGAAATAAATTCCATGTGTTTGCTGGTAGAACTGCAGTTATGTTACAAAGATGAGAGCTACAGGGATGAATGAAGAATTAGGCCATTTTTTATTTGGATTCTATCACATCTTGCTTAACCTCTTTCTTATATCAAATCAGTCTTCCCTGGCTCTTCAGGAATTATAGTTTCCTATATTTCTCCTTATATTTCTAGCCTACTTTTTCAATCTCCTTAGTTATCCTTGTCAATTCTTTGAATATATGCATTTCTTTAAGTTCATTCTTTGGTCTTTTTCTTTTAACTGTCCATGTTTCTCCCATGACCATGTCATCTGAATTTACTGTCTTGTCACAGGCTCTGTTTTCAGAGAAAACAAATTAAGAAACATATTTTCCAACATTTTTTATTGTGTTAAAGCCTTATTACCTCTTAACTGAACCATGGCTCTAATTTCTTTCCTGCATTCCTACCTCCAGCTTTACCTGTCTTCTGATTATCTGCTGCTGGTGGAATCTTTCTTAAAACTATATCTGATTATGACACGAGATACTTTATAATTCTAAATCATCTGCTCAATTTTAATTTTTCTCCACTGAAAGATTAAATTCTGTTTGGAATTTAGGGCCTTCCACTATTTGACCCTAGTCTGTTTTATTCAGACTTGCAATAATCCTATATACCTTCCCTTCAGTCATTTTACAGAATCTTTTCCTAGAACATTCTCTGTACATCCCTATTTATATCCCTTTCTCAGCTTCCTGTAGTCTTAAATAATTATCTCAGGAGACCTATCTACATGATCCTCTACTTGTCCTTTAAGAATCAGCTCAAATAACACATCATGTGAATCTTCTTCTTAGTTTGGAATCTTCTTCCTATTTTACATGATAGATCTGCATCTCTCTATTGGATGTTAATCATTTCAAAACAAGAAATGATCTCATAGATTATATTACCAACAGTCAGAGATTTTATGCCTAAGAGTTATTAAAATAGTAAATATCTGTTGAATAGTATTGAATCACTGAGATATAAATTAAAAGAAACCTTATTAAGAGGTAATATATACTTAGTATCTTTCTAATTGTCAAAACCTAATTTGCATTTTCAGTGAAATCAAGAAAATATCGAACTAAATTAACTGAAGACTGAATTTTTAGATGATTTCCCTTGCTTAATGGAATCTTCAAAATGCATTAAATATAATAAAAACAAATCATACTAGGGCGACTGGGTGGCCCAGTTGGTTAAGAGTCCGACTCCTGCTCTCAGCTGAGGTCTTGATCTCAGGGTCATGAGTTGACTCCGCAAAACAAAAAACAAAACAAAACAAATGACAACCCCTTCCCCACAACAAAACACTCTAAACTCAAAGCATATAATCCATATCAATATTAGTAGTTACTATATATTTAATCAATGTGTCCCCACAGTAAAAGTGGGAAATAGTTTAATACAATAGTTTAATAAAGCATCAATTATGAAAACTTGGATATGGTTTAGGAGACAGAGGTACCCTGAAGCTACTAATACCTCCAATGGAGAAATTCACCACCTTTGGGCAGAAGTGGTGAGGGGCTAGAGCCTTTATCAGAACCTGCAGAGAGGGCAAAAAACTTACAGGACTTGTGACCTTTGTTAGAAGGGTGTAAGTAGCCCATAGAAAATTCAGAGCTAACACTTCCTCCTACTGATCTCATGCTTGCATTTCCTAATAGCAAAAATCCTACAGGAAGTCAACCTTACCCTGGAACCCAAGAAGCAAGGGAAGCTAGTAATGTCATAGGGAGCAGGATGGAGAAGGATGGCATGGATCTAGAAGACAAATGTTTGCTATCTTGGAGCTATGTTTGGACATTTTATTTTTATTTGACTTTCTTTTTATGCTGCTGAATCTCAGTTTCAGAAGAATAACTCATAGAACTTATTTCATTGAAATATATTGGTTTAGTAAAAAAGGGGAAGGACTTTTTAGCTAAAAGGAGTCCTCAGGTCCAGTTATTTTACATTTTTTGAAGAAACTGAACATCTGCATCAGTAATATGGGAGAAACATTGTGGGAGGAGTTCATAATCTAATTCACAGTCAGATATTTTCATGTTTTGGAATTATTAGTTGTACTGATGTGTCTTATTATAAGCACAGAAGTGTTTTTATTCTTCTAAGAAAATGTTGGGAAGCACTTACATTCAGTAATATAGCCTTCAGGATTTTCAGGTTAATTTGGTAGCTTTCTTATACTTGATAGATACAAACCTGCCCTGAGTTCTCCCTTGAAATATATCAAAGGCCAAAAAAAGATATATACACCCAAAAAATTCTGAGAAATTAATCTCAACCTTAAGAATTAGTTGGGAAGATAACATGAGTCAAAAATCTAAAATAATTTTAATGACTATTTTTTTATGTCCTGAAAGCCAAAGGACATATATAATTTCAGAAATAGTGATTTTTTTTTTACTTTGGTTATATTTTAAAGCATAAAATCCAACTTCATATATAATATCTAATTGAAGTCTTATAACAAGCCTCACTATGATGCATATTTGGATACATTTTATTATTCAATTATTATATTTGAAAAAAATTGTGTACAATGAGATTAAGTAATAAAGAGATTAAGGTCCAAATCTAATAAATGAGAAATTCTGCAACTAAGGTGATTCCCAGTGTAGTATGGGATCTGTAAAACATTTGAGTACATACAAAAATTTATGTATCATTTACAATATTAAGAACATTCTAGAACATACACAAAAAAGTTTTAAATGGATGAGATTAAAATAAATGTAAATTGAAAATCAAAATTTTTTTTTACCTGCCTACTCTGTTTAGGGATAGTTCATAATTTATAAGGATTTCTTATATAAGAGTAATAGCTATATTTCCCTGCTTATTTCAAACAATATCGTATGTTTTGTACTATAAGTATGGTAAAGAGGGGAATGAAAAAGTTGAACATTTTTCAATCAATAAAGCAATCACACAATATTTCTATTTTAAATTGTTATATAGTTTCAAAAATTCTATACCTGGATATATAAGTCCTTTTAAAAAATTCAAGTATATTTTAGCCTCTTTTAAGGGGTTTGTCCCCTAAAACCTGTTCTCTCAGTCCTCTATAATAATGAAATTATAGCTAGGCAAAAGCTCTACAGCTTGACTACATTTCTCAGCCTCCTTTGAACTTAAAGTGTTACATGATGAAGTTTTACCAATAGAATGTGTCCAGGGGAATTTATGTCATTTTCAGATCTGGGTAGAGCTCTTCCACGTTCTCTTTCTTTTGACAACATGCTGAAAGCTGGATCTGGAAGTAACCTATTTCTACTATGCACATGAAACAATGACCCAGTGTCAGATAGAGGAATATTGTAACAGGTTCTGAGACCCTGAATGACCATGTGGAGAAGGATTCCTGACACCCTGAAGCCCCTGAATCAGACATACTATGTAATTGATATAAAGGAATTTTCCACTGTTTTCTAATAGTCGGTGAATTGTTGGATTTCTTGGTTCTTAGCAATATTCTTCACCATAACTAAATGTAGATCTATTAAGTTTAAAATACAGTAGTATATATGTTAAAAATTCTAAAAACAAAGACAAAGTGAGGAGACCTGGAAAAATGGAAGGCCAAGGAAAATGTTTATCAGTCCCAAGTATGAAATAGGAGATAAATTATTGTTCAAATTTCTCCTTAAAGAGCTCAGTTTTTGAGTAGAATGATTATCATTCAGATAAGAATCAAGCACCAACAAAATCACTGTTGTTCTTTCTCAAATTTTCTCTACAGCATGACAGATATCTGAGAGTCTGGGTATACAAAAGAAACTTCTTACTAATAAATTATCATAAAATAAGTAAAGATGATACTGAGTAATTCTGAACATGCATCTTATAAGCAAAATCTGCTATACACAACCCACAATGTAGTTTAATTCTGATCACTAAGAGATGAAAATCTTAATTAAGCTTAAAATTTGAAATTTCAGCATGATTAATCCTTTTTTAGTCAGACAGGGTTATTACCTAAGTTCTTCCTTGATCCATTATTTCCATTGCATAAAGATATCCATATACTGTCTATATCAAATGGATAAGATATATTTCAAAAAAGCAAGTTTATGGTAGAAAAATGAGAATTTGTAATTGATTAATCACTAAACAGATTAATAAACTGTGTCATTCATTCATGAAGATTTTGTATCTGTTCCTGCTAGCAAAATAGTGAATGATATTTTGGCAGTAGAATCGAAATCATGCTGGTAATTATTTATTATATACTGACAATTCAATTTATTAAAAAATTTGGTATGAGTTTCAGCATGGTAGTACTGCTAAGCTGACTAACCTATGGCTAAGACTAAATAAGACAAAAAAATGTTTTCCAGTATTCTTCAAATATGCTATATTATAAATATGTTCAAGAAGTTTAGCAAGGATAGCTTTTCTATGATCTACACATGTACTCATTCCAAACTGCTTTGACTTATATTCTAAGTTTTTATAGAGGAAAAGATAGAAAAAGTCTGGCTTTGTGAATAGCAGCCATAAAAAAATGGTGTTTAAAAATTCCAGTCCTTCTTACTAAATTTGTTTGCTAGCATAACATATTTTTGTTGCTCATTTCTTTAAATTATAAGCTCTTTTCATTGCATAACAAATTATGAAAAGAAAATGTCAAGGTGTGATAATCTAAAGTTTTAGTTTATTTTAGATCAAAAGAGATCCTACATCAGACTTTTCTAAAATCAACTTTAGCTACTTCTTTAACAGGCATACACTTCCATAGCACAGATATCTTTTATATAGTACATGATACTTTATCAGTTATCATCAAAGAACTTGAACTAAGTCAAAATATATATTAGCCTTAACCCATGTTATGGGACATTTTGGTTCCAGAATTTTTTTCAAGAATTATGCTTAGAAGTGTCCTCACTTTTGTGTATGCGTGCCTCATTCCTTTACAATTTTTGTTTACATACTTACATTGTACATGATTTTTAGACAAAGGTGCTTAAAAGCTATGTAAACTAAGTATTTTCCTTGCTTGTTGAAGATTCCCAATTTTGCCACATGTGGCAAATATTTTTGAACAGTTTGATGCATTCTTCCTGTATTATACGGGCTTTATCTCCCTTATTTATTTATAAGGAGTGAAAAATGTCAACTCATTCAAAGACTATATGTCTCTGCTAATATAAAGTCATAGAGGAACAAAATAAAGTATCAGTAATATATGCATTTATGACTTTCACATTTTAGATTATAATTCTTATTGATAACCACTTACTCTGATGCAGGCATTTTACATATAACATCTCAATAAAATTTTTATATTTTGAGGTAGAAGTTGTGCTCATTTTAATGATGAGAAAGCTAAGGCTTGGAGAGATTAACTAATTTAAATCCCAAAGTTACAGTTAAGTAGCAGTAGGACTGATATGCTTTTTTCCTATTCTTCAATTCCAACAGCCTCCTAAAACTGTTTTATTTCTTTCACTACTAGAAAATGAAATAAAGCTGATAGAAATACTTTTCATGTAATAACTATCCTCAGGAAGATTTTTCTTATATTTTTTGGTCAGAGGGAAAGATTTAAATATTTACAACTAAGTATCAACTATCTTTAAGCAAAATGCACAAGCTGTGTTCAAAATCAAGGAATAGAAAAATCATGGAACTACTTTCCCTGGCACCTTCTTTGTAATATATGTAATATATTGAAAGTTCTGGAATATGTCATAAATAAAACAAAAAGTCCAGTTTATGAAATAATTTCTAGCTCTAGCAAAAACTGTATTTCTTTTCAACTGTTATTTTCCATCACTTAAACACCGTATCATACCCATGATTTTTTTGAGGTACAATGGTATCTTTTTTAATACTTAGTCGCCAAAAGTGCCTACTCAACAAACTGCAAAAAAGTGATTTTAGAACATTCGCTGTTAAAATCAACGGCTTCCCACCCCCCACCCCCGCAATGAAACCGCAATGGAGAAATCACTCTGGAGGCTTCTGATATACAAATAATTCATAATTTCTTAAAAATTATTAAACAAAATAAGGTAAAGTAGCTGTGCACTGACTATGCTCTAATGCCTAAAACGTAATAAAAATAATAAAATAGTATTTAGGCTATCTGATCTTTAATTATTTAAAACGATCACTTACATTAAGCGAAAATGGTAGCTTACAAAGAATAATTGAAGTCAGATATTAAAACATGTAAATTTATACATGTATATTTCTTAAACGTGTAAAAACACAATACACTTCAAAGAATAGTCGTGGAGGGTATCTAGGTTACTTTTAATGCATCAGATTTTTTACCAATTTAAAAGATCACTTATAGGCAGATATTTTTAAAATTTCCTGGGGGTAAAGAAATCAACATATATTTAAGATATGTTCAAGGACTAGAACGGGGGGTGGGGCGGAACATAAGAGTTCCTAAGTAATAAATACTACCTTTTTAATAAAAAGGTGGTATTTTATAGGCTATCCAAGTAATACTGACTTCTGAAAGTAAATGTTGACCACGTAAGAGATAATGGCTGGAGGTTTTAGGGGACTGAAGTATGAACCACAAATTCAACCAACTTAAAATGCATTATTCATTCCTCAGAGAACCAAAACGGGGCGGGGCGGGTAGAAGAGGTCCTCACGACACCCTGAAAAGTTCAGGCATTAGGAAGAGTTGGCTGGCACCCATTTCTTGCTGTTAAACCCGCCCCTCTGTTTCCAGGTCGCAACCCATGGAAACCTGCAGAGGCAGGAGGCAGGTGAGGGATCCAGAGGGCCCCGGCAAGCTCTCAACTTTAGCAGACCCACGCCAAGGCCCCCCCGCAGGGAAGTGGCAGGAGGGAGGAGGAGGGCGCAGCGGTCCAGTCCTGCCGCGGAAGGCTCCGGGCGTTGCTAGATCGGGGAGCCGGGAGCGGAGGAGGGGCCGCGCGAGGCCCCGCCTCCCCCCCCCCCCCCCCCCGGCCTCGGCCTCGGGCTACAGCCAGGGCTCTGGCGGCTGTGGGTCCGGGGCGCGCAGGCCTGACTCGGGGGCGCACAAAGGCGGTTCATCCTTGTCACCACAAGGGTGCGGCCCCCGCTGCTCGAGGTGCAGCTGCAGCAGGGCCCGGCGGTACATGGCCTCCAGCTTCTCAAGCCGGGCCCTCAGGGCCCTGGGGCTGCCTGGCTCGTTCTCGAGGCCGCCGCCTCTGGCCCTCCAGATCGTGCTGGCCTCCTCGGGGGCCGAGGTGGCCCTGGCCACCTCTGCGGCCGCCTCGTTGCCACCCTCGCCAGGAAGCCGCAAAGCTTGACGGAAGAGACTGCGGTTCTCGCGCTTCAGTCGCCGGTTTTCAAGCCGCAGTCGGGCGTTCTCTTCGCGCAGTCGCGCGTTCTGCCGGTCCCGCTCGTCCCGCGCGCGGATGGCCTCCAGGTGGCTCGCAGCCAGGTCGGCGAACCGCTCTTCCAGCTGCTGTCGGGCGCCGCCCGCACGGCCTTGCCAGCCCACGCCAGTGCCGATGCCGCCACCACCACGAAGCCGGCCGGGGCGGCCCTGCCCGCGGCTGTCCCCACTTTGGTCTCCACCGCCGCAGCTCCCGCGCCTAGTGGCGCCACCACGCATGCGCCACATCGGTCCTGTCCCAACTGCGCCACCCGCGCGGTGGGCCGAGGGGCCGGCGCCGAGGCGACTTCGGGGCCCGGCGAGGCGGCTGGGGCCACAGCGGAGGAGGAGGAGAAGAGGTGGCGGGCGGCGGCTGCTGGCCTGGGGCCAGAGGGGGCCGGGAATTTGCCCGGTCTGAGGCGTGTCTCGTCTCCTGTGGTGGCGCTGCCCCCCTGGGCCTGAGATCTGCGGCCAGCTCACACACAATGCCCCCGGGGAGCGCTTTGCTGCTCAGCCCTCTGGCAGAGATGGGGGGAAGAGCGAGTATCCTCAGCTGGGTTCTGCCTGGCGCTTCCGTGCAGGCCTGGGCACCGCAGGAACCCGCCGGCCTCGCCCCGCGATCCAGCGCAACCACGAGTGCTTACCTTTCTCCTGACATGACAGTCTCAAAGCAAATAGCAATAATAGTTCTGAGACAGACATGCGGGCAGTTGAAAAGCTGTAACTACTTCATTTAGAACCGTACGGTTTGAACCCACTCTAAGCATGATAAAGCATTAGAATTGAGTGAATACCTCCTGTAAGGACCTCAAATGGGAACAGGCATCTCTCAAAACAATATAGACAATTCCCAGTTTGTGCGTAACCAGTGCTCCATTCTGCAAATTGTTCGCAATTCCATAGAAACTAGGTTTATAGAAATTAGTTTATAGAAACTATGTTTATAGAAATTAGCTGTCTTGCTTAAGCGGGTCCACAAACCTATGAACCTCAAAATGTGTTAAGCATTCAAGAAACTTTAAATATTAAGTTCCAAAATTTCTAGTGACAGATGGATACAACTTACTGAATGAATCACATTCCTTATTTTTAAGGGATTCAACTAAGAAAATAACTGGATTATTGCAAAGTAAATTAAGGAAAAGATGCTGATGCCAGAATCTCGGGGAAGAATGGTGGTAGCAAGAATATTTTTAACAAGGTCCCAGAAAAGAAGAAAGAGAGGAACGGACAGAAGAGGACAGGAAATCAAACAAACAAACAAAAAACCCCAAAAACAAACAAACAAAAAAAACCTAGCTAGCTAGCTATTTAGGGGGATGATCCAACCAAAAGGTATCAATAATGGCCATAGTAGTTATCTATGCATAACAATGGACATTCACCTTATGGCTAATGGAGATTCCACTAATCTTTCAAATAGGAGGTAGAAACAATGGATATAATTTCTAAGTTGAAAGAGGATTTGAAACAACAGAATTACTAAACTGATCACTGCCAAAATTATTGATTTCTTTTAAATATATTTAAATATACTTACAATAGTGTGTCAAGAATTATATGCCATAAGATGAACATTACGTTATTTATAAATATAGCAGCACAAACTTAGTAAAACTACTCCTATCCATTATTTTTGTCCGTAGTCTGCATGTGAAAATATTGCAAAAGATATAAACTCCAAAGGGCCATTTGCACATTGTGTTTAGGAAACTCTAACCTTCACTAAGGTTATGAAATTTAGAATAAGAGTAGAAAATGCAAGTAAGACATTTAGAGTACTTGCTATTTCCCTGTAACTACTACTACTTTTTTTCCCACTTCTTTTTTTATTAAGAGGATTTTTCTGATATAGCTTTTTGTTTCCTCCTCTATACTTTCAATGCCTGCTCTCTAATTATTGAAAAACTTTAAATTTAAAAAAGTATTCTCTCTCCTTAGGTAAGAAAAAAGATGAATAGATGAGGTTATGATCATTGTACTTTTTTTTTTTTAAAGATTTTATTCATTTATTTGACAAACACAGTGAGAGAGGGAACACAAGCAGGAGGGGAGTGGGAGAAGGAGAAGTAGGCCTCCTGCTGAGCAGGCAGCTGAGGTGTGGGGCTGGATCTCAGTACCCTGGGATCATGACCTGAGCTGAAGGAAGACCCTTAATGACTGAGCCACCCAGACAGCCCCCTCTTTTTTTTTTTTTTTTTTTTAAGATTTTTGTGCTTCTTAATACAATGCTTTAAAACAACGTTTTTGTAAATAATGTAGTTAAGAAAAGTTGGGTCAGCAAATTAGAGTGGCACTGCCTTTTGCCTTACAAGTCATGCATCTATTTTAGTATTTCTCAAGACCAACTCTGACTGACAGCTGTTGAATTAATTGCCTCCTTTCTCCCATCCTCCAAATTTTTTTTCTTTCCATACATGGTCACCTTTATGCATTTCTATGTGCTTGCTTGAGAAAAAGGTCGTATAATATATAGAGTTTATTTCCTGTATTCCTAGTTTTATAAGATCTTTTATTGTCAGACTATACTCCTTTGGCTCTTATTTCTCCATTTTGAATCACATTCCTTATAAAATGAGGCATACAGTAAGGTCATTTATGGCACATTTACATTAGGACAAGTCATCCTATAACCAAAATCTCTCTGTTCCTTCTCTCCTTAAAATGTCCTATAATATTTCACCAAATGAATTTTGTTTAACAACTTCATCAAGTTCAATTATATAACAATTTGAACTCCTTGGTCTGGAAGCTATGGCTAATCTGGATGCTGTGTGTTTCTCTACTTACCCTCCATTTTTACCCTGCCGGTCTAGTCACTCTCCTACCAAGAGTCACTGAGTAGTTCTGCCTTGCAGTTTTGTTATAATGTGCCTTCTGTGGACTGTGTCCTCCCGAAATTCCTATGTTGAAGCACTAATTACTAATTGCTAAATTGCCAGTGTTGGAATGAGCTTTTAGGAGGTAATTTGGTTTAGAGGAGGTTATGAAGGTGAGGCTCTCCTGATGGGTAAGTGTCCATAGAAGAAAAGACGTCAGAAAACTTGATGTCTTCTCTCTCTCTCTCTCTCTGCCATAATGAGTACCACAGCTAGAAGGTGGCCATCAGCAAGCCAGGAAGAGATCCCTCACCGGGGAACTGGATCAACCAGCACCCTGATCTTGGACTTCCCAGCCTCCCAACAAATTCCTGTTGTTTATACAGTACCTTTTTTTTTCTCTCCTCCAATATCTGGATTGTAAAGAATCCACCAAAACAGAGTTTATGCTCTACCATTTATACATGAGTTCATATTCATACTATTTGTCTTAGATCCCCTGAATTCAAATTATTCCACCCCCCCTTTTAAACACTGATAAAGTAATGCCTGTTCCAGTAATTTGATGCTGAAATCCTTCCCTGTGTTAGCATTTCTTGTGCAAGTGGATCTGCAAACAGGATATGAGTTCCTGAATATATATCTATGTATATATAGAGAGAGACAGACTGATATATATAGAGAGAGGGAGAATGGGAGAGACAGGGAGAAAAGGGATGAGTGAGTGATAGAAATATTTCTTAAATGACTAGGATGTTGAACAAATTTATGCCTTATTTTCTTACATAATCTTAAAGGAAAATTTTACCAAGTAAAACTGCTAACCATTTAATAGTCAATAAAGTTGACCTATATACTGAGCAGCCTGAGCTAACAGAAATTCACAAAGGTCTGTAGCATGTGGGAATTATTCAGACTGAAACAATAAGAAGGTTGGCACTGCCTTGTTAATGACTTGTCTTAATAAATCACGGGTCTTGGGGTGCTTGGGTGGCTCAGGAGGTGGAGTGACTGACTCGTGGTTCCAGCTAGGATCATGATCTCAGGCTTGTGAGATGGAACCCCCTGATAGGTTCCTCTCTCAGCAGGGACTTGGCTTGAGATTCTCTCCCTCACCCTCTCCCTCTTCTCCTCTGTGCTTTCATTCTCTCTTCTCTTTCTCTCTTTGTCAAATAAATAAATCTTCTAAAAATATATTTATACATAGATATTTAAATATGTAATCAATAAGAGCTATGGGTTTTGGAGTACGACATTTCTGGATTTGAGAAATATTATACCTCTCCAGCTCCAGATTATTGGCCTTGGACAACCTCCTAACAACACAGTTTCCTAAGTCACAGCTTCCTCATTTATACAATGAGAATAAAATAGTATCTGACTCACGGGGTTCTTGTGAAGATCTCTGAATATCTTAAAATAGTCAGCCAGCAAGGAGTACTCATAACTGTTGATATTATTATCTTGTAGTTGTTTTATTTTATGAGATAACCATTTATAGAATGAGTTCTCCTGAATAGCCAGCGCTATTTAAAAAAATCCTCATTTGGGTTATTTACCAAAGGAACCACCCTAAATATAAGATGCAGCCCCTTTGCAGATATGATTCTTCTTTCTTGGTAGTTCTCATTAAGTGTTTGGGTTTTAAAAATCCGTATTTTGTAAGCCCCATGTGCTGAAGACTTTGGTTAATAACATTCTGAGCTTGGTGTTTGCTAATATTCGCTCTAAAGCCTGAGCTGAACATGGTTTATTTTCTAGGAGCAGATTTATGAAGGCAATGAAGAACATGTATTGATGCCTGGTAGCATGAATATCTTTATTGGAATAATTACTATGGAGTTAGGAATTGGGGATATCGATTACATTTACTTAGTCTTTTGATATGGATAAAAATATTAAAAGCCATCAAACACTAGCATTGCCCTTTGACAGCATCATTTAATTCTAGCTACAGGGAAAATTGTGACATAAACAAAAGCTGCATGACTTATCTGTCTGAATTAGGATATTTCTATGGTGGGGCAAACACCCTCCTTCCTTCAAATATTATAAAAGCACCAGCCAGATTAATAAAAGAGGGCAAAAACATTTTAGATTAATAGAAAGTAATAGAGATAAGAGCAAAGGTATCAACCCAGGATACTTGACAAAAGTAAGAGTCCAAAATACTTCTTTTTAAAATAGGTTCCACACCCAGTGTAGCACCCGACATGGGGCTCAAACTCATGACCCTGAGATCAAGATCCAAGCTGAGATCAAGAGTCAGACACTTAACTGACTGAGCCACCCTGACATACCCAACATAAACTTTTTAAGGTGGAAAATGGCCAGAAAATGTCTTTGTCAATTCTAAAATAGTGTCATTTCATGCTGTGTATAGTTTAGTACAAGCCCTTAGAGTCTGGACCCATGCTGTCTACTAGCCACAGGTAGCTATTTAAGTTTAAATGAGTTGAAATTAAATAAAATGTAAAACCCTTCCTCAGTTATACTAGCTACAGTTCGAGTTCTCAATGGTCGCATGTACCTTAGTAGCTAGCGTGACTGATGGAACAGATAAAGAACATTCTCAGGATCACAGGAAGTTCTGTTGGGGCAATCAGTATATACCAGTTCTTACTCTAATTACTGGTCTCAACCTTCAGAAAGCAATGTAGAAATTGATAATAGAAAAGAAAACTAAGATACCTCTGTGGGTATTTCCAGCATTTTCCATATGTTTGATTTCATGCCAATGACACTAGTTTTCTCATCAATCTTGTACACACAGGGTTGTACTTATTCTCAAGCATATGTAACTTAAGATACTGATTCTGGGTGGCTCAGTGGGTTAAAGCCTCTGCCTTTGGCTCAGGTCATGACCTCAGGGTCCTGGGATTGAGGCCCACATCCTGCTCTCAGCTCAGCCGGGAGCCTGCTTCTTCCTCTCTCTCTGCCTGCCTCTCTTCCTACTTGTGATCACTTTTTCTGTCAAATAAAGACAGAGAGAAACACAGCTAGAGAGGGAACACAAGCAGAGGGACTGAGAGAGGGAGAAGCAGGCCTCCCGATGTGGGACTCGATCCTGGGTGTCCAGCCTCATGACCTGAGCCAAAAGCAGTCACTTAACCAACTGAGCTACCCAGGTGCCACAATAAATAAAGTCTTAAAAAAAAAAAAAAAGATACTGATTCTGTCTCAGTCTAAGTTCTCTGCTTATGTACATATCACTGAAGGTAGTAATAGGAGTTTGGAAATAATTTCTAATTAGAACTAAGTTATTCATGAGCTATTTTCAGAAGGGTGCAAAAGACAAGTAATTTAATTTTCTCCTACCACTGCCCTGCAAGCCCTTTCTGTCCGCTATTCCTTCCATTCCCTTAGATAACATCTTAAGAAGAATCCTTAATTTGCAATGACTTCCAAGCACTAATGAATCATTTTCAGATATTAAAAGTCTATTGCAATATAACTTAAAACTCCAGTGCTCATCTAGTTCAGAGCTTCTCATCTCCTCACAGAGGAATCTCTGCCCATACCCCAGATCTGGGTGAACTAGTCTGCAATGGGAAAGGAGGGTGAAAATATGTTTAGTTTCTTCCATGCTTCACCTACTCACCGTCCTCTAGCTGCTATTTCTAGCTCCTTCAGGGCAGGAATGGAGACGTGGTAAAAGTGGGACTAGAAGAAAAGGTGGTGCTGCCATTTTCTGGCACTGGGTCCCCTCATAGCAGAAGCCTGAATGCAAGCCTTTGCTCCCATAGGGCCTATTTATGGGTTCTCTGAACATCCCACATTGTTGCTCTGGCACAAATCATTCCCTTTTCTTCACTTTACCTCTGGGGACTCCCTATTCCTTGTTCTGGTGATATCTCACAGGTACGCCTTTGGGGAAAGTCCTGTGGAGAAGGCTAAAGCTAGTTATATTCCTTGCTTCCCATTAATCCAAATTCAGGAAGTGTCAGTCACTCCCACTTGTCATTCTTCTCTGCCATCACAGGCATCCTCAGCTAACCTTTAACCTTCAGATATATCCAAGCAACAGTGTCCCACCAACACCAAGTCTCAAGGCCACTCTCACCACTCCATCTTGTGGAACCATAAGAATATGAGTTTCTGCAGTTCAGAGTGCATTCTGCTTCAGGCTAAATGCCAGTTTCTACTCTGTGGACTACTGACACTATCTGTAGTTCTTTTGAGGTACTTATACTCGGAATATGTAGGGAGCAAGGAATTTGGGAAAACATTGTCTGCTAGACTCTTCAAAGAAATTGATACTCTTCAATCTCCTCTCTGAGGATGTTGTCCTCTTATATACTGGACAAAGGACCAGTTTCCCAGCCTCAATCCCTTGATGAATATCCTGGGTATGGTTTAGCGTCTTTTAGACAAAGAGGCACCTATACTCTATGCTTCTATTTCGGCACTTCCGCTAAGATGAGGACATGTTCAACCACATTTCTAACAGAGAAAAATATTTGTCCTAGTGAAGGCTACACAGTCATTCAATCGAGTAGTATTTACCAAAATTCTACAATGAACTAGTATTTAAAACACTTAAAATATATAAAGTGTCTAGCACATTTGTAGGAACTTGAACATATGTTGCCATTATAATTATAAACTCTAAAATTACAAACTCTCAGATTATGCTGGATTCCTATATCCTTTATTCTTCCCTGTGTTTTCACTAAATATTTCATTCAATCCAAGACCTTATTTTCTTTTCTATGCTGGTGATTTCCAAATGTATATCTTAATCTAAAAATTGTACTCTGCATTCCAGCTTCATAGGTCAATTCTCACCTGACATGTCTTGTTGATTATGTCACAAGTTTTTCAAACATAAAACTCTTAATATACTGCCCTCTCTCCTGACCTGTTTTTCTTCCATACTTCCCAATCTCAGTGATTAGTGCTACAACCTATCTGGTGGTTTAAGCCAGCTGTCTTCTGATTCTTCCCCCTTCCTTACTATTCCCATCCCTTGGTTAGATCCATATCAAGTTGTTCATTTCTTTCTCTAAAAATATTTTTTATTTTTCTCAGCATCTCCTCTGACATCAGATTAATTCAAATTACTATCATCTATCATCTGGCCCATGCCTCATCTGCTTTATTGGTATCAATATTTATCCTCTCAAATCAGTGTTGCACAGAGCTGCCAGTATAACTCTTTGCAAACATGCGCTCCTCTGCTTAACCCCCTCCCAATGGTTCCCCATTATACTTTGGATAAAATCCAAAATCCTCATCATGGTCTACAAATTCCTGAATAATCTGTAGTTCCTTCTTATTTCTAGAGACATCTGTTTTTGTTGCCTCCATGTCTACTATACTGTAGCCATGCTGGGTTCCTTTAATTCTTAGAGAGCTTGTCAGATTGTTTCTTGCTTTGGAGATTTTGAACATTCATTTGCATTTAATTGGAACATATTCTTCCTCCACTGTGTGTGGTTTGCCTTAAAAAAAATCCTTTAGATAACGATTTAAATATTTTTTCCATCAAAGTTTTCCTAGATGATAATTCTTTGCTGTCTATATCCCTATATCCCCATCTATATTCCTTCATTCTTCATTTAGTTCGGAATGTTGAAAATTGTTACAACTATATTTAATTTTCCACTAATCTATAAGTTTTGTTTTAACACTGCATTTTATTTTTCTATTCCACTAATCTGTAAGATACAAAGAAACAGAGACTACATCTTTATATAATCTAAGATAACATACTTATTCCTTTATACAACCTAAGATAACATAAGATAACATAGGTGCTCAATAAATATTTGTTGAATAATGAACAAATCCAGGGATGACTGATAACATTTTTTTCCACTATTAATCTATAAAAAACATTGATAATAAAAAATGAAGTTATTACTGAATTAATTTTTGCTGATTTTAATTTTTCCAACTATTAGGAAAATAAAAGACTTTGGGATTCAAATGTAGATAAACCACGGCTTAATTTTAATCATCTCTGCAGAAAATATCCAAATTTAGAGAGATATTTACCAAGAAAAGGTAACTATCCATCAGTCAGTAGAATTTAGTTTATTTAGAATAAACAAGAGTTGGGACACCAGGTGGCTCAGTCAGTTGAATGACTGACTCTTGATTTCAGCTCAGGTCATTGATCTCATGATAGATTTCTGTGTCAGGCTCTGCAGTCAACCTTGAGTCTGCTTAAGATTCTTTCCCTTTCCCTCTGCCTCTGCCCCTTTCCATGCTTGTGCATGCTCTAAAATACATAAATTTTAAAAATCTTAAAAAAAAAAACAAACAAGATGTGGGAGAAATAGAGTTAATTAAGCACTTTTAAAAACATTTGAGTTTAGGGAACTGATTCTACAGTGTTTTTCTAGTCCAAAAGCAACTGTAATCTTAAGACCAAAAAAACAAAAGAAGAGAAAGAAACCCACAAGCAAACAAACAAAACCACCCTCTGTGTGTGTGTGTGTGTGTGTGTGTGTGTGTGTGTGTGTGTGTGTATTATCTTTTTAAGTAATCTCCACCCTCAGTGTGAGTCTTGAACTCATGACCCCAAAATCAAGAGTTGCATGTTCCACTGACTGAGCCAGCCAGGCACCTCCATCTTGTATATACTTCTAATCATATCCCATATAACTGGATTCTTCCCATGATATAAACTGAGATAGCAGTTAAAGGCAACTTAGTAGGAAGAATATTTTTTAAAAACAAAAACAAAAACAAAAACAAACTACAGACGTAGAAATAGGCAAAAAAAAATGCAGCAACAGTAGTAGGTGGAATTAATTACCTAAGTGTCCCTGAGGACACTGGGCAGATGAAATAACCCAGTCAGTCACCACTTTAGTTACATGGAGACTATATTAAAGAGTTCACCAGGGATTATTTACACTGAGAGAAAAGTATTTGCATGAGATTGTGTAGAAGCAAAGAGTAAGAAGTGGGAGAAGAGCGTGTTCCTCAAGAGAATAATGGCATGGAAAGTGGCTATCTAAAATATGTGCATCTGAACTGGGGGCCACACAGGGGAAGAGGAAAATGAGAGGCTGGTACCATAAAAAATTAGGTTGTAATTTTCTTGAGGACAGTTTGGCTATTTCCTAGGATCCAGCCCAGAAGTGCACATGGCTGAAGTTCAATAGGCTACTTTAAGAAATAGATAGATGGGGGCGCATCGGCGCCTCGGTGGCTCAGTTGGTTAAGCGACTGCCTTCGGCTCAGGTCATGATCCTGGAGACCTGGAATCGAGTCCCACATCGGGGCTCCCTGCTCGGCGGGAAGCCTGCTTCTCCTTCTCATTCCTGCTTGTGTTCCCTCTCTGGCTGTGTTTCTCTCTGTCAAATAAATAAAATATTTAAAAAAATAAAAAAGAAATAGATAGATGACTGAATGATTAAAATGGATAAGCAACTGGTTGGCAAATATGTGGCACAAGCACTTCCCCTCCCTCCCTCTCTGATACCTATGCAAATATCACCGATCATTTTCCCTATTCTTTCCTGCTAAGATTGGATTTGCACTTAGTGTATAAAACTTTCTCAACACAATGCTCTAAGCTCCCCCTACTAATATGTGGGAGACCTAATTTCAATTTCTTTCACAAGCAATTGAGAAAGGAAAGAGTAGTGACTGGTCCTCACCTTTCAAGAGCAGCACTGTTTGCGTACTCATGAATTACTTGCTTGAGGGTTGTTACTAGGTATTTTTTATCAGTAGCTAAGTGAAAGTGATAATAATACCTCTTTGTGCTGGGAATTCCAACTAACTTGGGATAAATCATTGAATGCATTCCCCCAGATCTATAACCTCAAAAACTATCCAAAGACTCACATGAGACATTTGATTAAATTTTAGATTTTCTACTGTTTTTCAGTGTGTGAAATGTATATATACTGGGGCACCTGGGTGGCTCAGCTGGTTAAGCCACTGCCTTCAGCTCAGGTCATGATCCTGGAGTCCCAGGATTGAGTCCCACATAGGGCTCCCAGCTCCACGGGGAGTCTGCTTCTCCCTCTGACCTTCTCCCTTCTCTCACCCTCTCTCTCTCTCTCTCAATGAATAAATAAATATTAAAAAAAGAAATATATGTGTGTGTGTGTGTGTGTGTGTGTGTATAAAATGCAAAGGCATTGATATATGAATTTTCCTTATGCAAGTGAAAATAATTATTTCTACATACTTTTATTTTTTCACAGCATGTGGTAATAATAGAAACACATTTATTTGTTCAAGGTATTTGAATTACTTATAACAAGCACAGGATAAATTACTAGTCATTTGCTTCCCTTTATTTACTTGCTACTGAGAGAGACACAATTTGGCAAGCTCTGTGGTGTGACATTAGTGATGATCCAATGAGTGGGATGAGATGGGAGCATCCCCATGGCCAGTCCTACTCTCAAAGCAAGCTCTGAAACCTTCTATTTGAAAGACTAGAAATAAAACTCTCCCCTTATTCCAGATATCAACAAACAACAAACAAAAGCCAAATCTTTTCTAAAATCCTCTTAAATGTCTCCAATCAGGACTGTCAGCTGAGCCTATTGTTGCTTAGAGATTTAGAGGTTTCAGGGGAGAGTCCAAGAGAAGGAACACTGTCTGCTTTAACAGCTCTGACTTGAAAACAATTTTTTTTTTTTTTTTTCTCAGCCACCTCACAAGCAAGAGGCATCTGTCTAGGGATAAGACAAAGGGGTGTCAGAACAGAGCTATCTATCAGAATATGACTTAAGGGAAAAGACTATTCATACTCAGAAAAATAAAGTAATTGAAGTCCATAGAAGGAAGATCAGGGCAGACATTATTTATGCTAACAGGGATAAGTGAGCTCAACGGGGAGTATCTGCAAGTGCCAGCGTACTTCTCATTCCATTCCCAGGGAATGTACTATTGGATTGTTTGTGTGCTTTTTTTTTTTTTAAAGATTTTATTTATTTAACAGAGAGAAACACAGCCAGAGAGGGAACACAAGCAGGGGGAGTGAGAGAGGGAGAAGCAGGCTTCCTGCCCAACAGGGAGCCGGATGTGGGGCTCGATCCCGCGTCTCCGGGATCATGACCTGAGCCGAAGGCAGTCGATCAACCAACTGAGCCACCAGGCGCCCCTTGTTTGCTTATTTTTAAATTTAACTTATTTTGTGAGAGCTCAGTAGTTATCATTTCAGTCTGTTGTTTTTGTTTTTGTTTTCTCCTATTTTTGTGTAAGGAGTATTATTGCCAAAGAAGGTAGAAGGCATGTTCATGACCTCTTGCAGGGATGAGAGCCTTTTAGCAAGCACTCTGAGGCCCCTTGGCCAGGGTTGGGGCAGGACTGGAAGCTACCCACAAGCAGAGTTTGCTTGGCCGGGTGAGAAAGCACTGGTTCCTGCTCATGTGGAATCTTAGACTTCCAATAAGCAAAACTCTAACTTCTTGCTCCAGAGACTGCTTTATATTTTAGAGTAGTTTGCTGGTAAAAAAGCTGGAGACTCTTGGTTTAGACCCTTCTTGCCAGAGAGCCTTTAGCTCCAATCAATGATGATGAACTGGGATTGACTATTTCCTTTATAATCCATTTTACAGTTTTGAGAAAAGTGAGTTAAGTGAGATGATGTGTGTCCTGGTAGATAAAGACATGATTAGAAAAATTATAGCCAATTAAAATCCCCTGTTCTCATTTCCCACAAATATGCCTCGGCTCAGGTCCCATAGGAGTTGTCCTCCATTTCCTATCTTTTTTTTTTTTAACACAATGAAACATTTAATAGAATATTTAGAATGTTAATTCTTATTATGATTTCAGAATACTCTTTATGTATGGCCTAATGGCAAATGATAAAAGCCAAATAAATATTTAATAAGTTCCAATCAATTCCTGTGTTCAGGGTTCACCTATGTATGAACTTTCCAAAAGTTCATACATATTCAGAGTAAGTGGAAAATTAGTTTTCTTTCTCTCTCTTTTAAATTGTTTCACCATTTCTTATTCCTGTGCATGGTTCCAATTCAAATCTATCTCTATGAAACTGAAACTTCTAGTTTAAGATATTTTTATTTCTAAGTGAAAGCTACAAAAAAGGTAAGCTTATGTACACAAAAATAAAAATGTATTTTAGAGCAACTGAAGATGCATTAAACATAGAAACATAGGTATGTTTCTTTTTACCAGAAAAAGAAAAAAAAGAAAAAAACAAACAAACTGATCTTTTACCAGAAAAAGAAAAAAAAAAACAAACAAAAAACAAAAAGCTGATCTTACCCAAAAAATCCATTTGGACTTTATTACTCTGTATTCAAAGAAAACTCTTACATGCATTGGAAGTCTTCTGATTTGCTCCTAGAATAATCAGTATGACCTCTACTGGAACTTCTGCTGGTTTCAAATAAGACAATTGTGAAAATTCCAGCAGCTTCTGATAGCATTAATTTATGAAAATGTCACTCTCTGACCCTGGCAAGTTGCAGTTCAATTTTTCAATGAACATCTAGTTCTCAGAACTTCAAATTCCATGTTGTCATGGAAGGTCCATCGACTTGCTTTTTTGTCCTGTGTTCTGGATCTGACATATGGCTGTATGTGTCAGGTTCAAGGAAAAGACATGGCAAAGAAGCCAAGTCTGTTTTTATCTAAATATATTTCTCTAGTCAATCCTTTAAAAAAAAAATCACTGCTTATTGAAAGAAAATTAGTAAAGCCATTTGAAATATAAGTTTTTTTCCTATACCAACTAAAATAAACTGATTTTGTCTTTTTTTTTTAATTTTATTTATTTATTTGACAGAGAGAAACACAGCTAGAGAGGGAACACAGCAGGGGGAGCAAGAGGGAGAGAAAAGCAGGCTTCCCACTGAGCAGGGAGGCCGATGCAGGGCTGGATCCTGGGACTCAATCCCGGGTCTCCGTCCCAGGATTCTGGGATCATGACCTGAGCCAAAGGCAGACGCTTAACAACTGAGCCACCCAGGTGCCCCTGATTTTGTCTTAAACAGAACTCACAGTCCTTAACCTCAGGATGTTTATAGCAAATAGTGGACACTGACGTTTCAAATCCATCCATAATGTAGTTAGTAAACATAGTGGAAAATAGGTTTCTGAACAGGTTGGCTGTCTCTTATAACACTGTTGTTTGTGCTTCCTTTTGATTTTTGTTCCATCAGTGCTAACTGGTCCTCCTATCTGGTTATCTGAAAGGAGAAACTAATTAGGGGTGTGTGTGCTTATAAATGAAACTGTACAGATTTTACTGAGTTTATGCTCATATTTCACTGGAGACTTAGCTGGGGTTTTTTTGCACAATATTCACAGGTCTTATTTAATACTCCCAAACTGATTGTTATTTAAATATAGTAGTAAGTAACACACTACAACTAAGATCACTGTGAGAAATTCATTTTATGTCTCAGAATACATAGAAAATACATACACAGAAAGGAATATAAAGCTGAAGGGAAAGTTTCGCACTTAATCTACAGTATCCGATGTCTTGATATTTGCATGTATGTGTGTGTTTGTGTTCAGAAAAACATTTTTCTTTTATAATCTAGTATGTTGCAATTTACAGCTGTAGAAACACTGTAATAGATAGCTAAGGAGTTACACTTATATTACTAGTGGCAAAAATGGCTCTGAAATCTAAAACATAAAAAATGTCTTAATAGAAAATGTTATTTAAAATGATACTTTTTGCTGCCTGTGTGGTCTCCTTTGATATAAGAATAGTTATTTTAATGAATACATTTTGAGTGTAAGAATGCTAATTTCTACTGAATTTTTTTTTCTTTAGATTAGTATTTCAATGGAAACCTTTAAGGAGATTCAAAAGAAGAGAGTTCGAAAATTTCTTGCATTATTTTCAGAAAGGTAGGGTAAAGTGGCCACACTTGAAGTAAAAAACTAGAAATACGAGGAAAACGATATTTTATCAATTCCACGGATCTTTGGCAAATGATTTGTAATGTGCTGAGTGTTTACATTTCAATGTTGCTGAATCTATAGTATTTTAGTTATTAATTTGATGTAAATGGTAAAAAAAATTTATATGGAAGGATCTCAAAATAATCATTTTGTAGAAGAGGAAACTGAGGCCCAAGAAAGATTTAGTAATTGGATCCAAAGCTGCTTAGCAGAGAAATGGGCCTGTATTTCATATTTCACACCTCATCCACAGTGTCATGTTTCCACCAACAACAGCAATTCCCATTCTTTGCCTGATCTAAAAATTATTTAGGACATTTATTAAAAATGAAAGTTTTGAAAGACTGTTCCAGAAAATTGTGAGTCACTGAATCTGGAATGAGACTCTGGACTTTGCATTTTAATTAGAATCCTAGATGATCCTTACACTGAGGCACGTTTGGGAATCATCACTTCTGATTATTTTAATGACTGAGTTATTTGTTCTTGCTACAACGCAGACCAGTTGTTGCTGAAAGTAAAATGACAGTTTCCGTCAAAGTTTAACAAACTGTGCACCATCTCATATGTATGTGAGGAAAACTAAAAAACCTGCAATGTTTTGAATCAGCTGTTTGTTTTGTGCACTTAGAAATTAGTAGAAGACATACTAAGGCATAGACATTTGAATTTAGCTTAACAACAAAATGTATACTTCCCATACGTTAAAAAAAAAAAAAATGTCCTAAGGAGCCCCTGCCTCATAGTCTTGCTTTCTATAATATATCTAACCTGGTCTCAAAGACCCTGACAACAGCCCCTTTACCAGCCTTCTCTTAACATCCCTTGATCTCTTCTCTTTTGATAACTCGCACAACATCACGACTTCAGCTGTGTCCCCTGGGTCAGCTGTGTCCCCGTGCAGTCAGCCAGAGCTGCAATACGTCTGAAAACTTAAACTCTGTTCTTCCAAACTCTGACTAAAAACTCCCATCCTTCCGGATGCCATCTATTTTTGTCATATAGTTAAGTCACCGAGAACTCCAATTTCCAACTCCCATTTTTTTTTGTTTCTGCTTTTCGGTCCCTGTACTGTACTCAAGCTACACGGGTCTCCTTTCAGAGTTTTGAACACAACAAGCTCCTTTCTCCATGTGGAACATTCTTCTGCTAGCTTTCATGTGGCTACCTCTTCAAACTTCAGGTCCTAGCGATATGTTTGCATCTGAGGCATTTCTCGTGACTATCTACTTGCAGAAATGGACCACTCCCCTATTAATTGATTCCTTACCATCCTACCGCTACCCCTCACAGCTCTTTTTACACCATGTCAAAATAAATATTTCATGTACATATTTATTTACTTGGACTATAATAATAGGCTATAAGTTCTATGAGGGTAAGGACCATGATTTTTTACTATTATAGTTCCAGTATCCAACATAATGTCTAGGTTTTAGCAGTCAATATGTTCCCCTGGACATACATATTTCTCACATTAAAATTGTTTCTCCCATATTCTTTGTCTTAACTAAAAGGAACAATTAGAAAGAAGATAGGATATCTCAGAAACTACTTGGTAGAGCAAGTCAACATCTAATCTCTCTCAGATGAGGATTTCTTTTTTTTTTTTTTCCAAAGATTTTATTTATTTATTTGACAGAGTGAAACACAGTGAGAGAGGGAACACTAGCAGAGGGAGTGAGAGTGGGAGAAGCAGGCTTCCCGCCGAGCAGGGAGCCCGATGTGGGGCTCAATCCTGGGTCTCCGGGATCATGACCTGAGCTGAAGGCAGTCGCTTAACCAACTGAGCCACCCAGGTGCCCGATCAGATGAGGATTTCAAACAAGGAGAAGCACAGAGGAAAAAGACAGATGATCACAAATGCCTTGTTTATCAACTAGGCAAAGCTAATGTTAAAATGTCTCAGGATAATTAACCCTTGCAACTTATTTTAAAATACTGTATTTATTTTAGTTGTTATTCCATTAGATGTTCAATCATTTTCACCTATCCCAAACATATTGTGCAGTGACTCATCAGACATCTGTGACAAGTAAACATACACAGTGTATTTTTGGAGGAGCAAATATGGGTGTATGCATTTATAGTACAGCCAAAATTAAACCTGATCTGAAAAAAAAAAAAAAAAGTGAATTCTTCAGCCCTGACCACCATTGTGCCATTTTCACCTTTAGAATCTACATTTCCATGGTACAATTTTCAGATCACCTCTTACCTTTAAATGCCAGAATTAATGGAAAATTGCCCCTTTTTCTGTGTACTACTTTGCTAGAGAAGCCCTTCTGCAGTGAACGTTGAATGCTGTTAAGCCCTATTTATGGCTTTAATAGCTCTGCATTAATGAAAAAATCAGATACCCTTTATATACCCACCTCAGGGGTTCATCTAGAAGATACTCTATTGATGTGAGACAGAGTCAAATTGATTTCTGCCGAAGATGAGAAAGTTGTAAAAGGCTCAAACTGCATGTGGATAATGAAATGACTTGTTTTATCACAAATATTCACTGCACGTGTCTTCTGCTTATTTCTTCTAATGGCTTTCCCCTGCTTTTCATATAGCTCAAATTTCGAGGTATAAACTATTATGTGTATCAACAGAAAGAGAATATGAAGAAGAGCTCTTAACATTTCAATAAAAAGAGAGTTAAACACAGAGCTGTCATTGCTGCATTTTGATTTGTATGTTCGGGGTTATTTGGATAATTGGAAAGGATGCTTTTTCAGATGAGTTAGACTTTCTGGAACAATTAGCAGGGTCTTAATTGCTGGGTCTATAAAATGAGGTAAGATGCAGGAGGCTCAGAACTTTCTAGCACAAAACTATTTTTCTTTTTTTTCACCCTCCCCTTTAAAGTATCAGGAATTTCCAAGCTATCAACATTTGCTGAATCTGGCCATGAACAGTTTTCAAAAATAGTCTATGTTTCATTTATTTTCAAAATACTTTCCATTTCAGTAGGTTTCCATGAACTGAAAACATTTGCCATAATGGATGAATTTCATCAGGGAGCTGCTTTCACAGTGTTCTAAATGAATAGAGTAAAATCCTCGCAAAGATACAATCACAAGAAGCAAGCCTCTTTTAAGGAAAAAAAAATGTGCTAAAATTTAAAGCCGAGTCGTAGTCTACAAATTGGACAATATCCCAGGTATTTTGTTAAGAGTGAGTGAGTGCTGCAGAGAAATCAGAGACAAACAAACTGAGTCTGGAGTAGAGTCAGCTGTACTAGACCCACGGAGCTGTGGCATGGGAGCTTACAGTAAACCCGACACAAGCTAGGAGTCATGGTGTTGCCAAGGTCAAAGCAATATTGATGAAAGGTGCCAGGGGCAAGACAGAGACTGGGAGAACCAGACACTAATGACTCAGATTCAAATAGAAGCTCAGAAGATGAAGCCAAAACCAACTCAAGCAAGAAGTAACAGGAAGGAGGGCAGTGATAAGCCCCAGCCAGAGCTTGTGCACAGAGACAGTATGTTTTCTTGATCAGGAAGCCAAGGAGGAGATAAAAATTCAGGCATGAGGCATGTGGCATTTTATTCTGATTCAAGTGTAAGTAGTAATCACAGCCAATGAATAAAATTGGTCATTCTTACCAGTTTGTATCTACAGACTCTTAAGAATGTTGGATAGTCCAAATAAATCTGCAAGAGTGAATAAGAAAGATCTCTATGAACTGAAATGGAATAATTTTCAGGACATATTTTTTAAGTGCAAAAGTATGTAGTATGAAGCTTTTCATTAAAGAAAGAAAAGCTAATAAGAAAATATCAATATATTGCTCATTTGTGCAAAACATAATTCAGGTAATAAAATTCAGAAACAAATAAGGTGGGTTCCCTGCAGGGGTGGGGTGGTGCAAATGGAGTTGCAAGAATGGTGACATTCTAACAGAAAGGGAGTTTCTCAGAGAAATTTCTCTGAATATACCTTCATGTATATTTCCGTATCTCCAAATCATGGCAATATCTCATAAAAAGTACCAATAAATAATTAAAGTCAAACTGGATAAGGGGGAAGGACTGAATATGGAATATAAAAATAAATGAACCTATGCCTATTACAAGTGAATAACAGCCTCACTGAAGGGGTCAGAGAAAAACAGACTAAGTAACTCCATCGAAAACTATTTTGAGGGGTGACCTCTAGGTGGATCAGTCAGTTAAGCATTTCTACTCTTGATTTTGGCTCAGGTCATCATCTCAGGGTCTTGAGATCAAGCCCCACATCGAGGTCTGCACTGAGCACAGAGTCTGCTTAAGTTTTTCTCTCTCCCTCTCACTCTGCGCCTCCTCTTGCTCATGATTTCTCTCTCTCAAATAAAATCTGGAATAAACAAAAAATCAGTACAAACAAGTAAATACTTTGAAAGATACTATATGGCTAAAGGAAAGAAAGCACTGTCTATGCTCTAGTTAGTAAACTTGATTTTCACTGGGGTATGGATTAGCGATTCTAAAGCTATCTTATGTAAACGTTTCTTATAGAAAGAGATTGTGGGTAATGAGCCCCAGGTTTCTTGTGATCAAAGAAAGGAGCAACAAATAAAGAGAAGGGAAAATCTAGAATGAACTCAGGCTATTGGATTGTAATTGGAAATACCAGTTGGAACTCATGGATTTTGTTGTAAATATTGTGAATAGAGAAGTAGAGGTAGATGTGTACATACATGGGTTACTATTCATACAAATAGTTTTTGGCTATAATCACTCAGAAGGCATAATGGCAATGACCTCCCTATAGTACTGAGAACACTGTATGTCTAGATCTTGGTTTCTGTAATTCTCAAAAAGAACAAAAAACACTTGAAAAGGTGGTTGACTCTAGGGCTGGGAAATTATTGAGGAAATACAAGATGGGTCTGGAGCAGCTCTGAGAGCTGGAAGTAAGGCAGTGTTAAAACAGGATGGCTGGGGATCACAGAAGCCAATTTGAAAAAGTTCCGCACAGGCAAAGCTGGGAACATTTGAATAATACACTAAACAATGACAAGCAGTGGCTATCAGCCCATCAAATAAATACCCGTGAGTCTACATTAATATAAGTAAATAACTGAATGCATTAACAAATAAATGGGGTAAGAGGCACATTTCTTCCTTACAGTAGAATTCCAATTAGTAAATATAGGAAGAATGATAGAAATTTGCCATTTGGTAAACATATTTGCAGTAAGTATTACAGACAGGACTCATCAATGAATGCTAAAATTACCACTTAGAAGTATGATGATAAACAAAATATTTGCATAGTCTCAAAGTATGTCCACATGAAATACTTACTAATTCCAAAAGGGAAAGTAGAAATTTTACAATGGAAAAGCCTGGCAAAAATCAATAGTTAACTTCATCTGGAGTAAGACAGATCATCAATTACTGAATGTTTTCCTCAACTCTATAGCCATTTTATCCAAAAACTTTAACAAAGAAACACCACTTCCATTGGAGTGATTTTCTCCCTCCTGACTTTTCAGGTACATTATTCCACAGAATGTATCCAGTTGAACTGAATAATATTGTGGACTTACTCAGGGTTTCAGTCTGATGACAAGAAAACTGGTTTAATGTCTGCATTTACCAGAGAATTCTGGCATAGGACCTATTATTTAGAGAATTTTGACCAAAAGGTAGTCCCTTTCTTTTAAGGAAAAAGGCTATGACCGAGATCATCTGATCAACTGAATGGACCCTGCCTATCAAGGTGGTAAATGTTGCAACCTGTGTTTCTTAGGGCACTCGCATCACAGCTTCAAGGCTAAGTGAGTAAACTTAACTTCCTACCTACACAGATTTTTTGTACAGCTTCCAGGAAGTCCCTATCACTATAGCCATGAGCCAAACAGACACTGTGTCCTAGATGTAGTATCTACCTCCATTATACCATTGGTATAACCATTGGCTATAACACAGAAATGTACTTCCCCCAAATTATTCTATAGAATACTGGTTTTACCTCTTACACTGCTGGTGGGAATGCAAATTAGTGTAGCCACTTTGGAAAACAGTGTGGAGATTCCTCAAAAAATTAAAAATAGAGCTTCCCTATGACCCTATAATTGCATTACTGGGTATTTACCCTTAAAGATACAGATGTAGTGAAAAGAAGGGCCATTTGTACCCCAATGTTCAGAGCAGCAATGGCCACAATCGCCAAACTGTAGAAATAGCTAAGATGTGCTTCAATAGACGAATGGATAAAGAAGATATGGCCCATATATATAATGGAATATTACGTCTCCATCAGAAAGGATGAATACCCAACTTTTTATCAACTTGGATGGGACTGGAGGAGATTATGCTGAGTGAAATAAGCCATTTTATGAGAACGTCAGAGAAAGTCAATTATCATATGGTTTCACTTATTGTGGAGCATAAAGAGTAACATGGAGGACATTAGGAGAAGGAAAGGAAATGTGAATTGGAGTAAATCAGAGAGGGAGAGGAAGCATGAGAGACTGTTGACTCTGAGAAACAAACTGAGGGTTTAGAAGGGAGGGGGCGTGGGATGGATGAGCCTGGTGGTGGGTATTAAGGAGGGCACGTATTGCATGGAGCACTGGGTGTGGTGCATAAACAATAAGTCTTGGAACACTGAAAAAATAAAATAAAATAAATTATTTTAAAAAAGAATACTGGTTTTAAGGGACGTTAACTAGCGTTCAATAAAGCGAGACGAGGAGAGCTCTCATTTGGAAATATACTCAGATAAAAATTAAAATATCCATGTATTTGTCTTCCATTGTAAAAGCAAAGCCACACCAAATTTAAATTGTTACCACTATAACCAAATTCTTAATTCAGATACCTAAACTTAGATATAATCCTTGAAGATTTTCTCTGATTATATTGAACAAGGAATCAATTAAGTTTAGGAAATACCAAGGTAAAATTTTACCTTTAACACATGATTTATCAAAGTCTTAATTGTCTTCAAATTGTATTACATATTTTCAAGAAGAAGGAAAGAGTGTGCAGCATTTTACACACGTATTCTACTGAATCAACCATCTCCACCTGCCTTTTTCCTCCCAGAATATCTTAAGAATTATAGAAAGAGCCCAAATGTCTATTGACTGACGAATGAATAAAGAAGAGGTAGTACACACACACACACACACACACACACACACACACACACACAGGAATATATACTGAGCCATAAAAAAGAATGATATCTTGCCATTGCAGTGATGTTGATGGAACTAGAGAGTATTAGGCTAAGTAAAATAAATCAGAGAAAGACCAGTACCATATTATTTCACTCACAAGTGGAATTTATGAAACAAATGATCAGAGGGGAAAGAGAGAGAGAAGCAAAGCAAGAAACAGGCTCTTAACTATACACAAACTCATGGTTACCAGAGGGGAGTGGGTGGGGGGGATGGCTTGAATAAGTGATAGGGTTTAAGGAGTGCAGTTGTAATGAGCACCGGGTGTTGTTATGTAAGTGTTGAATCACGAAATTGTACATCTCAAATTAATGTTACACTGCATGTTAACTAGCTAGAATTTAAATAAAAACTTAAAAAAATAGATACTCACTTGGCAAAAAAAAAGAAGAAGAATATTAGCATTCTCTGGAACACATTTTGAGAAATAGTGTCTTCAACAACAATAATCACTAAGTAATCTTCAACTCTAATATATAACCATAGAAAAATAAAGCTCTTACACTTACAGTTAAGCTGGGAAATTATGGATCACACTCATATACTGATAAAGAATCATATAGTAAAATACTCAAATAGTTCAGAGGATCATTTCCATAGAGAATATTAGGATGGACTAGAATCCATAGAGGAGCAGAGACTGAAGTTGGGCTTGGAGGTGTGAGTAGATTTTGCATCGGTAGAGAACAGAATTACACAGAATGCTTCACACACAGTAGGTGTTGGTTATGCACTTGTTAAGTAACCAAGCAGCCTTAGCAGTATAGCTCTCCGAGGAAGCATGGCCTGGCTCAAACTGGAGAGGAGGCACTGGTAAACTGCCCATCTGGCAGCGATGTAGGGGTGGCGCCTTCACAGGAAAATCATTCGAGTCTATGTGACGAGCACTTGCTCCAGCCACCTGCTGTGAGACCATTCAGGCTGTTATGCTCATCCTAGAATTCTTCCTCAAGAGATGAATTCTTGGCTGAAATGTTGAGGGCTTGAGGGGGCAGTATATCATCTCCATCTGTCTCAAAGAGTATATATGAATATCTCCCTCCTGAGGAAGAACTAGACCGTTAAGTTATGACTCTGTCATCACTCCCTACACTCACTTTCCACTCAATCAAAGACACCGGCTAAGCAAGATCATATAAGCAAGCCACCATGACAGATATTCTAATACGGCATGGAGGAATACTTATATCAATTTATCTGGAATGAAAAAGGCCAATATATATTTTGTTAAAGGCTTCGGAAGTGGATGATTCATACCTTGTCCATCTCTGTATTTCACACCACCCAGTGGACACAGTTGTGTACACAGTAAAGTCTCACCTTTATTTCGCTAGGACATGGTTGAAGTAATATGTTCAGAACACAACAGCAACAAGTATACCCAATCATAATTGATTAAGTGACTTGAAATAGTTTGGAAATTCTGGCAACACGACAGATCTAATAAACACTGATGGGGACCTCTAATTCTGCAAAATTAAAACAACAATAAAAAAACAAAAACGAGAAAACATCAGTATGAACAATAATGGTAAATTGAAGTGTAAAGTGTTTAAAGTGATTTTTAGTTTTGGGGAGGAATTTAGAGACATAAAGTAGTTTTAGACTCTGTTAACTAATGTATGTGGTAAAAATATAAAGCAGAATTCACATACTCTATCCTTATACTTGCCACAGCTGTGAAGGAAGAAAAATTATGTAATGTATACTCAAGTCGATTCCTTTAAGAAGATCAAATGAAGGAAAGAAAATCAAATATAATGAACACTAAATAGAAAACATTTTAAAAGAGCGTAGTAGATACTGGTCAGCATCTTTCAGTAATCGCAATATAGAGAAGTGAGTTCCTTTGCCTGTTAGACGAAGATGAAATGGGCTAGAACAGATAATCCAGCTTACTTTTAAAACACATAATACATCTAAATGTTGACACAGAAAGGTGGAACACAAAGGGATTATGTTTACACACAGGCACATAAACATATACTCACACACTGCAGTAAACTGCTTAACGGAAGAAGCTACAGTAGCATTATACAAAATATACTTAAAGGAAAAAGATGATCATTGATTTTAAGAGGGTTGTTATTTACTGATAAAGTAAAAAATTCACTAAGACATAACAATCCTGACTCTGTTTGTACTTGCCGGCAAGGTTTTACAAAGTACATAGGAAAAGAGGACCAAAAAAATAAACTGATAAATTCCCAAAGTTATTAGGGAATTTTAACATTTCCATTTGAGGACTGACAGGTCAAGCACTAAATGTGTTTCTTAAAAACCCACACTGTTAAAAAACAACAACAACAACAACAAATACACTATTGCAGTTACTGTGGTAAAAAATGAAATCTGAGCAAGATCCTGAAGGCAACAGAAAGAGGAGACAGAGGAATTTTGTACAGCAGACTTTTTACAGTTTAAAGGTATCAAGGTCTAATGCTTAACACAAAATCATGTCATGTAACTGATATTTAGAGTAGCTTTCTTTCTCTTAAAGAATCCTACCTTCCTGAGAAGATATGAAAATCAACTACATTAAAATTCAATATTGCCACCAAACTTCTGAAAAATCCTGATTTGATTCACAAGTGACTTGGAATTTCTTTGAAGGTACTTTGATATGCACCTTACTGTGCCAGATTTTATAATAGTCTTTTATGTTCGGATATAATAGCATGAAAAGATAAAAATCTCCAGGTATTAGGTAGTCTTTACAAAAAGATGAATTAAAAAAAAAAACTCATTGTCTCCTTTAATCTTGAATTATTAATTCAGCTATCTATATACAGATATATATTCCTAAATATTATATCTGATTACATTAAAGAAAAGATGGGTAACCTACAGATGATTTCCTTTGATCGTTTCTAAAACTACATGCATTTACAGAACTTTAATTCTTGATATACCTGGTATTTTCATTCATAAAATATTATTGAATATTTGTGCATATATTATTTTGGATATGCCCTTTCACAAAGATTAGGTCCTCAGTTATTGATAAACAGTTCTCTTGATATACAAAGGACTTTCCTTTAAAAGTTAGAACTAAAAAAATAAATACAAAATAAAAATTAGAACTGAGTGGTATAAATTACTTATTTGTTCATTGTTGAGATCCTTCTATGAGAGTGGGGACCTTACCTGTCCATTCAACACTGCATCCCATCATTAAGGGTACAAGTGGAGTAAATATTACTTTAATGTATATATGAATGAACAAACAAACAAAAAAAACAAATAAACAAGGTGTACTAGGAAAACCTTTATATTAAAAAATAAGTACTTCAGTTAAATTAAAAGTTACCTGAGATTTTCAAGGGTCCTTTGACTAGGTTCCTAACCATCCCTGGCAGACATGAACTATAAAGAAAAATCAGGACAACTTTTCAGAATCTCCTCAGTGTTTCTCTATGCCCAGAATAGGTGCCATTTCTAGAAGAACCAAATATAGTTAGGATCTTTAAAAGTTACAAAGAAACTATGCACATTATATATGCCTGGAGAGAGGCATGTATATGATTTAATTCTGTCAGCCTCCAAAGTATTTATTTAGGACAATATAACAATGGGTTCTTTCTGGATGCTATGAGAACAAGGACAAGGGAACTTTATCTATAGTGTTCATTCTTTGGGTCAAATATTTGAAGTCTTCTTAGAAACTTTCTGGAATCTGTGCACAAGCCCCAAACCCCTCCTTCTTGCATTACTTTCTTGTTCAGAGCCTTATAATCAACACCAA